>VZTU01013829.1:231171-259496 GCA_013400835.1 Zapornia atra
CCGCAGCCGGTGCCCGCCGCTCCATGTCCCGTGGGCAGCGGGGCCCCCCGCGCCCTCCCGCAGCCGCACCACGCTCCGCGCCCGGCGCCTCGACTGCAGCCCGGCGCTTCCGGCACTGCGCAAGCGCGCCACGCCCCGCCCAGCGCCACGAGGACGAGAGGCGGGGCTAGAAGCGAAGCCACACCCCAGGGAAGGAGGGACTCGGTTGTGGGCGTGGCTCAGATGACATTACGTCACAGGGGACGTGATCGCACAGAGGCGGGCGGTGGGGCGGGAGGGGTCGCGCCTGGTACGGGCGGCTCCTGGAGTTAAACCGTCGCTTGGCTCTAGCGACCCGCCGTCCTGCTCGGAGCTCGATGTAGGGACCCACACGGGCTGCCCTGGCTCCCCGGCACCGTGACTTTCCAGCTCAGGAGCACTGCCCGCCAGAAAGATGGGAGAGACGGCTGAAAAGCGTGTCTGACATGGGGGGGCGGGAGCGCTGTGTGCATGACAATGGGGCGGCGTGTGTCCAGCCTGCCCAGGTAACCCGAAAGGGCAATCTGGGGCAGGAACAGCACAGCCTCTGGGGCAGGATTTGGTCACTCCTACCGAATTCGGAGTCGCTGCTAAAGGGGAAGTCTTAACAACCACCCAAGTGTTAAACGAATCTTAATTCCATGAAATGCTGTAAAACGGGGCCCAATGAATTAACTCCCTTTAACCAACGTCACGGTTTTAAGGATTTCAGCCTCTTTGGAGATGCAGCAAAATGTAATGGCCTCAGATTTTGAAAGGCAAACTATCTGAAATTTATTTATGGCAAAGAAAACAAGGGCTGCAGGGGCTGTGAGTTAGGATAATTTCCAAATTTCTGAACAAAAACCTCTGCTACTGCTCTTTTTGAGATACTGTCTCCTTGCTTGGGAAGTCTCCTTACTTCCCCAGTTGCTTGGGAAGGCCCTGTGATAAGCCTGGTTTTAACCTGTGGTCTTACTAAACTGTTCTTTCCTGTAAGGTTTTGTAGTTTATCCCTTTATGATGTACCTGGTGACATATGCGTGTACGATAACACTATCAAAGTCTGTTTATTTTTTGGAGATGGAATTAGTGGGTCTAATCCTGCCCTTGGAGAGACCCTGCCATTCCCAAGGGAAGCAGCAGGCTTGCAAGCCTCCCTCTCGGTCCTGTGAGCTCTGCTAAAGGCATGAAGCTTGTGGCTCTGTAAAATTCTTTGAGAAGCTGTTTATTAAAAATCATATAAAAATGTCAATACAACCCAGGAAATGTTTCTGACGCAGCAGCTGGATGTTCTCCACCCACTGTTGTTGGCTGGGTGTTTTAGTTTGGTTTGGTTTTTCTTTACTTTTTGCCCTTCTTGGTAGGTGCTGGTGGAGGAACCACATGCCATTTATGTCTTCTCAACATTTCAGCCCAACTTCCACCCCAGACGGAAGGTGACTCTTGTGGCAAACGCACCGACACTGCACTGTGCAGGACATATTTTGGAGACACCATTCTTGCAGTGCAGACAGTACTTTGATTTGTTCATCACTAAAAGCTTTGCATCATTTTGATGCAAAAAGTGGCCAGGGAATACTCAGAGCCCAAAGGATTCCCTGCTATCCCTGCATCACCTTTCAGAGAAAGATCTCCAAGGACTTTTGAAAAGTATTAAGAAAACATTTGCTGGCCACGTCAGAAGCAAAACAAGCCAAAGGGCCCAGACAATGACTTCCTCCTTATCTTTTCTAACCACAAGAAAAAGTTGCTTTTCATTTTGCCCTGTCTGGCTGCTTGTGGGTTGTGTTTCTGCCCAAAATAGGTGAACTGTTGTGCAGCGAGGGCTGCCTGCTTGTTGCCATCTGCATCCCTCCTCATGCAGGAGGTTACTTTTAGGCTATGAATGCTCAGATGCGCCTCTCCTGCCTCTTAGCCTGCTGAGCATTTGTGGCCCCAGGACACCAGCCGAAGTACACAAAAATGGGGTATTCAAGAGCAGAGCGACTTCAATCCCCTCATCCCCCAGGTCCCTAGATGGGGAGAAGTGGGTTAAAAGGTCCTTTTGGCCACTTTCGTGGGTGGTGGAGCTGAATGAAGGTCTGGTGGTGGAGAGGCTGGAGCTGAGGGGAATGTCCCCAGGTTTCCTCTACCGGGTGGCTGTACCTCTGCTGATGGCTGTTCCTCAAGGGAGACAGTTTTGGGGTTTTTTTTGGCAGACAAACGGCACTGAGGTCTTTCCTTGTCACCACAGGGGTGAGGAGGCAGCCATGCTTCGGGTTCCACCCTGGCTCGTGGTGATTTTTTTTGGGAGGTCTGTGGTCATAAATCCATCTTTGATCCATTTGCAGCCCTTGCCGGGCGCGGAGCGATTCCTTCAGCCCAGATCCCGCCCGCGACTCACACCCGCCCTTCGCTTTCCTGTCAGGTTTTAATGGCCAAAAGCTGCTGCAGCCCCTGCCGCCATCTTCCCGCCCGGGCTCTGCCCCGCCGCCGCCGCCGAGGTCAGGGCGCCACCTGCGGGGCGGTGCCGCGCCTCCCTCCGCCCACGGAGGGGCTCGCCACGGCGTCGGGGGAGGGTGCTTCGTGGACAGAGGAGACGGGTGAGGGGATAGTGGGGGAGTACCGCCGCTTCGGAGCCTCCCGGCGCCCGTCCGTGCGTGGTGAAGGAGGAGGATGGGGACCGTGAGGTCCCCGACTCCCGGGACGAGGCAGTGAGGATCTGGGGGAGGTGGCGGCGGGGCGAAGGGCTGGGAGCCGGGCTGTCGGCTCCTGTCAGCAAGCTTAACCAAAGCATATCCGGCTTCATCATGCGAAAAGCCCGCGTTTCATCCTGGATGGAAACGCTATAAAGGCCAGCTGTTTCCTAGAGGATGCGGGGAAATGCAAAGGGACGCTAAAGTAGAAATAATAAACCCCAAATGTGCTAATTGCTTAGTCCAGAGCGGGGCTGCCCGTGCTGCGTGGGCAGGAGCCCTGCAGCAGCGGGGCCTCCAGGAACTACAGAGCGGCTGCCAGTTACGACTTTATTCGTTTTCACATTTAGATATTACAACTAAACTCTTAATGACAAAGGATAACGAGTACGATAGGAGGAGAGGAAAGAAAGCAGTGTTCTAACTGGTTTGATATATAACCGTGAACTTCCAGAGACAAGACTCAACGTGAGTTACAAACACCCACATACGCTCACCGGTAGGAAGACTTCACACGTACAAACACCCAACACACACCCACAAACCACTCGCTCACACACACAGAGACCACACTCTCGTACTCGCACATAACCCATGTTGTAACCTACTTGCTTCGGAGGCAGTCCACTGAAACATTGAATGCTGCTGTAGCAACAACAGGTACCAGGTTAAAATATTGCAATATAAATGAAGTGTTACTTGATACACAGGTTTTCCTTCAGAGACGCACGTGTATTTGCAAGTAGGGGACCCAACGCTTTATTTTCATGAGGGAGGAATATCCTCCCGACACTCTGTAAGGAAGAATGAGACTGCACATAGACCAGGAACAGTCATTTTAAAGGAGGATGATGATAAATAGCTTAGCTTTGATGTTGAGCTCCAGTAAAAAAGCCCAAACCAAACACAACAGAGAGTGCATTGTGAACGGAGCAGGCACAATTCTCAAACCCTGGGTTTTAAAATTTGAAATACTCCCTCGTCACTATGGAAAAACAGACAATGCTCTTGCCTCACATCTTAAAACCAAAACAAACCAGCTTCACTTCATGCTCATGCTTATCTGGAGACTGTAAAAGAAAAAAAAGAAAATGCCAGAAATAATGCAAGAGTGGGGGCAAGGGTATCAGGTTCGTACACGCTAATTTTAGTATACTTTGAAGAGAGTAAAAGTAGAATTGTCTCAATAGCTCTTCAATATCCCACACTACAATTGTTCTTCATCAGCAGGAGTGTCTGAAGAGGAGCCAGTGTTGGCTCCTATCACGGCTGCATTGTTCGTGCAATGCTGTTGACTCAGAGACAATAGGATCTGATCCCAGCCCCGCATCAAGATGGTGCAAAAGAGAGAAAATAAACTTCTGCGGAGCCAAATGATTTGAATGTTCAAAAATCAGATGTCGCACCAGTGCTTTCCCCAGAGTGAAGCAGGGGATCATTAACAATGGCTCTGATGAAGTAACCCTTCTCCACAAGGATGCTTGTGAGCAATCAACAGCTGAACCTAGAGACAAAGTGCAGGCAGGGTGCTCCGATACCTCTGTCCCCTTTCTGCTGAGGAACCCTGCCAGTGCCCTGCAAGTATCAGGCTTTGCTAGTACTTTTCTATTTCTCACATACTGACAAGGGCTTGTAGTTACTTTGGAATTCAGTTTTTTCAACTATTATTTGATTTATAGGCCTCTTTCCTGGGGCCTCTCTCAGATGGAGCTGCGTTCCCAGGCAGAGAATTGTTTGTGGAGCACTGGAAACAAGGGAGCCTGGGTCCTGCGGGTGCACATCACCAAGCAAAATTTAGCTCAGGCGCCTGTCACCTCCCACCCGTACAAATGCCAGTGGAGAACCCCAGCAGCAGAGGGCACATGCAGCTTTCCTTCTGTCAAGGGAACCACCAGTTCAAAAACCAGGGCAAGATGAGGGCAGAAGAGTTTGGTCTGGCCTACACCCTGCTGGCTGTCCTACTTCCTTGGCCGGGCTGTTCAGCATCTCCTGCCAGAGGATTCTTACTGAGTCATAACAATTACTTAAAGATGCTTAAATTCCTGGCAACTTGAGGTGATACCCATAGAAGTCAGGGGATTCATTGTTACATGCAGTTTCCAATTCCACACCCTGAGCCAGTTTGGCTCAAGCTGGTCTGGTTTTGTGCCTCTTTTTGCCATGGAAATCACAGCCATGTCACCCTGCTGACACGGGAAGGGAACATTGAGCACTCTGCACAGGCTTAGAGAATCTGAATGATAGGCGTGCTTTTCCCATGTGCTAAATAAATCTCCCCATTACACTTGTGCAGAGAACTATAATTAAGACTTGGGAAAGTCATCCATAAGGACTCACAGGCTCACGTCAGGAAACACATAAAACCCTTTGCTGGAAAAGAAATACAGTTTGGGAAGGCAGTATATCTGACAGGAAACACAATTTTAAAAGTCCAAACCAAGCCCTTGGCTCTGTGTACAAAGGTGAAGCCTGCAAGCGGAAACTTCCCAGTGCTGAGATGACCTGGTGCAAGGAGCTCTGCCAGCCACGGGCATGTGGGAGAAGAGATGATGACAGGCTGTTTAGATGAGCCTCTTCACCCAGACTCCTCTGATGGTGACATAACCATGCTGTGTGGCTGAGCTCTTGGATTGTGAGCAGGATGGAAAGAAGTAGGTGGGAAGCGGTGAGGCAGCAGTACAGAAATTTGTAGAGGTTCCCCAGAGCTCTGAATTCACACAGTATTTTTCAGAAACAAAAGACCCCAGTGATGAGGTGTTCCCTTGGCAAACAAATGTTTCTCAATCTCCCAGAGACAGGTACAGTGCACCAGCGGCTCTGCAACAGAAACTGGAGAGGAGCACATTGGGCACAGAGTGCCTGCTTAAAGCCAGGGAACAAGGGCGACAGGAAAGATCATGGTTCAGAACTGTCCATCCAGAAGAATCAGGGCTTGAGCCCTGGGCAGGTGCTGCCCTCCATGTACTCAGTGATGCCAGCTCACCAGGGGATGCAGCCCAGGGCAGCTCATTGCTGGAGCTCTGTTCCTTCCATTGTTTCCAAAACCCTTGCAGCAACTTGAAAATAAACACTTCGCTCCCTACCACTTTGATCCTTTTCCTCCCAGCAAACAACCCGCTTTCGCTCTGTGTTCAGAAGCCAGCTGAAATGAACACAGCTCTGCTTTAATTTCTCACTTGAGCAACAAATGATCTCAGCGCTGCTCTGGGAGGAGGGAAGGCGAGGCAGCAGCCCTGCGAGTAACCCGCTCCCAGCACACACCATATAAACCCTGTTTTGCACAGGGCCTGCAAAAAGAGTTGCTATTTATCTCACTGGGAGGACTCTAGCCATCAGCTGATGACCTGCTCAGCACTAGCTGTGATGGGATAGCTAAAATAATCCCGGTGAAAAGGCAGATTGACAGGCTTCCCCGGCAGAGATGAGAGGGGTGTGGGTGTTGCTTGCAGAGGAGATGGAGGACTGGCACCTACCCAGAATGAACAGCGTACATGAACATTTACAAAGCTCCCTTGGGATCTCTCCGTACACCTCTTTAAAATGTCCTGCTCTTGCTGCTAATTCCACTAGGGATTTCTTCCCTTTGATTCTGCTCTGCAGCTGACATCATGAGGAGAGGAGGAGGAAGCAATCCAAGGAAAAACATTCAGGCTGCACACCAGGAAGAAACTTGAGACTAAGACAGATCTATTTATATCTGACCTGAAATGGGCTTTCTGAATGGGAAGCTGATCTGAGTGGAGGCTGGATGCTAGGCAGAAGGTGTTGTAGTGCTGAACACAGGCACCCACTCGCTGGCAGATTGCATCTGTCTGAGCCGCAGGAAGAAAAGAAACGTGAGGAATCAGCGAGGCACGCTCTCTCCAGGCCTGGCATGGGGAAGCTGCAGCTGGAGGTGCTGTGTGGGCCATTGTGCTGCGGTTCCAAAGACATCGGTGTCCCCATCCGTTCGGGATAGGTTCCCTGCTGGGTTTGGGTATAGGTTGAAGGAGAAGCTCTGAGTGACCCTGATGATGCGCCTCGAGGGTGAGAGGGGACGCCTTGGCAGGTGCCTCCAGGGCCTGATGCCATTAGTACTGCTCAGAGAAGAAGGAAGCATGGAGAGTAGGGGGACTGGACCCCTCTCCAGGCGGGGTGCAGCTGCCATCCTCAGAGTGTTCTGACAGCTCCCCGTATTCACTGTTGTAAAAAGTCTGGCCTCCGACCTGGGACCCGTACGACGGACGACATCTGCCCCGCAGGTCTGACTGTTCCCTTGGCAGCTCCGCAGTTCGGCTGGGCCCTTTACTGCTGCAAGGGAGAGAGAGAAGGAAGATCAGTTTGAGCACTCCTGGGAAGGCTCTGTCCTGCTTTGACAAATCCCAGCTTCAGGAAACATCATCTGCTAACGAACGGGGCAGAGGCAGGGTCAGAAATGGACCTATGCCTCAATTTCAAAGTACACCACCAGGCCTTGCTCTAACCCTAAGCGCAGCCCGTATGTTTTGTGAAAAATCTGCTTGTAACTCAGCAACAGAGTTATTTCAGCTCTGTAGGTACCTTTGGGAAGCCCAGGGAAGGGTTGGGACCTGAATGAGCAGGGAGAGACAAGAGATACTGCCTCAGTTGCTCCTAGACTTGGGCAGAGTGACAGAAACTGATACAAACCAACAGCCAGGATAGGGGAAAGGAAACAATGATGATGATGATAATGTGGGAGGAAATCAGCACCTGCTGATACCAGGTGACTATCAAGAGGTCACAAGAGTGAGGGTAGGGACACATTCAAGGTGAGGTTTAAAGGCTGTGTTTTCCAGGAGACCGGATGCCAGGTAACCCATGGTGTAGGAGACAACAGGAATACGCCTTGGGGTAAAGAGGACAAGAGGAGACAGTCTGATACACGAGCAGAGAGGCCACAGGGCTATGGCTAAGGGAAAAGACAATGACCGGTCTGATCTGATGTAGGGAGGCAGAGGAGGTGAGGAAGAGGCTTGGGACTAGCCTTGTCTCCTCATGAGCTGACATGGTTTGCTCAATACACTGTCATAGAGACAAGGTCCCAGCCTGCTCTGGCATCAAGCAGAGAGGAGCTGGACAGGTTCTTGCACACTTTCCAAGCCTGGGGTAAGGACATAACCATCCATGATATCCTCAGCCCCAAGAGTGCCAGCTCCACCTGCCAGGCTCAGCACTGGCATGCGGGAAAGTCCTAAGGCCTGTCCCATCCCTGCAATGCCACGTCAGGGTCAGGGCTGGGGGAAGGAGGTGGCAGCTGAATAGTTTCCATCCATCCCACTTGTCACTGCTTGAACAAGCCCTGACACATTTCACCAGACGATGTCAATAAGCATTAAGAGTCTTATTAACACTGTCACTCCACTGTGCCTCATTACCTTAACGGACACATTCTCACTGAATAGACACAGTTTATATTTTTAAACCCTAGGAAGCAGCAGGCAGGTCTGTTCTTTGTGCTGTTTGCCTCTTGTTAATGTGTGCATGGACTTAATCTGGCACAGGGCCCACAGCCTTGCTGCTGCTGAGAGCCCAGAGGTATACCCTACGGGTATACCAGGAGCTGCCTCCTGGCCTGCATTTGGCAGTGGGGAGGTCTGAGTGGCTAGACTTAAGGAGTACCTGAATCCACCTTCTTTTCTGTGTCGGTTTTCTATCCTCTCAAATTCCTCAGATGCCAGAACCATCCCACTGTCTGTCTGATTGTCCTGGAAGGAAGCAACAGGAGTTATCAGTAATATCCCTGTCGACTGAGCAGAGTGGGAAGGGAGGAGGAATCATTCGGGGCATAAGATCATGTGTATCTGTAATGGGAAAAAAGTCTAGGGGCACTTTACCAGCATGCTCCATGGTCTTGCTGAAACTGATTTTCTTAGGTGACTTCTTAAAAGCAGTGTGTACAATGGGAGGATTTGTGTGTGCAGTTCAGTGCCACTTTTGGGGAAGAAATAAAAAAGTCTTCCCTCCCTAGAACATGTATTACCATTAAATCTGTGAGAGATGAGATGTTCCTCTGAGACTAAGGGTATGACTTGAGTTCTGCCGCTACAGAACCATCCCAGCTCAGAGAGGCCAGGAGGGCCCCCACTGCACACTGCTGTGTGGGTCAGGATAGGGGAGCCCCAGACAAACGCTCCGGATTTATCTAAGTCCTGGCTGGATTTCAGTCCAGTTAACCAGGCAGTATTTACAGATTTCAGAAGGGTGGAGAGCAGGCTCTTCTCTGAGGTCCCTTATCATCCTGGCTTGTACAACTAAGCTCTTTATTTCACACTTGGGCAATACAAGCTGCGCTGCAGAGAAACCCCTATGTGCCAGGTGGAGAAATGAATGTGCAGAGCACTGGACGGACTGAACAGAAACGACACAGACAGACTAACATCAGATAGGAACGATCTTCCTTCCACGATCTTAACAGCAAAGGTGTCAGGAAGCAGAGGAACATTTCTTCCCCCCCCTTGCTCAACCCCTCTCAGAGGCTACTTACTGGGTGTGCCTTGTACATGGTGTGTGTCATGGGAAACTCCTCAAATGTCTTTATCCTGGATGGACACCTGATCTGATTTCCTCCCGTCAAACAACCAGGGAACGAGACACAGTTGTAGTATCTGCTGATGGAATCATATTGTATTCAGTAAAACCAACAGAGTCAATGTCCTGAATAAGCAGGACCTGACCCCCATCTCCTCTCTGTGTGACCAAAGTATGCTGGGAGGCAGATGACCCAAATGGTGGGTCTTGGGAGGGTAGCGGTGTCTTCTTGGGCCTCTGAACCCCATATTTCTTCTACAGGGGGGAACAGCCAGACTTTCTGATTGAATCAGACCCCAATTACTTCTCTACTCTGATAAGCACAGTAATGTCATATAGATCCCAGACATCACACTATCACAGCTCCCCAGAGACAAGAAACCTAGGATTAATTTATGGATCCCTCATTAAACTTCTGGATCCTTTCCAACTCAGATTATTAATTGTTTGGGTTAGTTAGGAACAGAGAGGATGAAGCTCCTGCACTATCAGAAGGGCAGCTGACACCTTCTTTCCTCATCTACCTGATGGGCCATGATGTCTTTAGTGGGATGTGGTGCTCTGGCAGAAGGAATGTCATAAACTTGCACATCATGGGCTATTTCTCATCAGCAAAGGAAAGTGATTTTGCTTTTCTAAGCAAGATGCTGTGGCCTAAATGTTTGGATCACACCTGATCACCTGGAATTTTTCCAACCTCTCGCTACTTGGTTCTCCCCACATCCCTCAAGGCTCCCAGCTGTCTGTGGGGCTCTCTCTGCCCTTTCCAGTGGGGATTCACCTTGCTGCTAGGCTGTGGCAGCGTATCCTCATGTCAAAGTCCTCTTCATCTGAGTTTTGCTGGGCAGAGGAAGGCACCTGGGAGAAACCATCATCTTCTGAGCTGTGAGAGTCGTTCAGCGGGATGTAATCTTTCCCTTCCTGGTAGGAAGAACAGTGAGTGGCCTTACAAGAAGGAGAGAACCTTCCCACAAGAAAGGGCTCTATAAGCAGAAGTTGGCAGAGCTGGGGAGGAAAATTTCTAGTTTGTCTGTTGTTTCTCTGGAACAACATGCCTGGCTGGAGATTTCTGTGCCCTCTGCATTAAGTAGCTGCAAGTGTTGCAGGTGCACAGAGGTGTGTGTGAGCAAGAAAACAACCTGGTCCTACATCACCTACATTTCTCTAGCCTACATGGACAGAGCACTGTTCTCTGAGGTCACATTTTTCTGGTTAGTCATGTCTGTGCTGGGATCCAGTGCTGAAAGGTTAAACTCAGGAACACCAGGATATGACAGTACTCATATTTACGTATTTAGCTGTTTTCTTATGAAATAGAACATGAAGAAAATGTTAAAGCTGCATGTTCATCGCATTTAAAAGTCCTTGTGAGCTACTGCATGGTGGTGATTAGTAATAGTTTCAGAGAAATTTGTATATCTGACTGCTGTAATGGAACAGTTGTTTGGTTCACATGCCCCTGACATTTAGATCTGAGGATCGAGTTTCAGAAACCCTAGTGAAGTCCTGGTTTTCATTATGTGGGCGTGTGGGAGGCAGGAGTGCCAGGGCCTTGACTCAGCTGAAAAATTTCAAATAATCATCTGGGGATTAAGTTGGAAATACTGGAATGACGAGCGAGAGGGTAGCTGCCCTGCAAGGAGTGAGCTATATTAGGATGTAGCAAGAGGACTAATGCAGAAATGAGCTCTCCAGTGTCGCTGGGAAACAGACCTCTCTGATCCACGAAACCTTGGCCTCTGCAAAGGTGTTGCATTGGCCAGGGAGCCAGAGGAGGGCACAGCAAAGGGAGCTATCGGTGGGAGAAGAAAAAGCTCTGTGGAGCTTAGAGGTTTTCACCTGCTGGACATTTTCCTGAAGAAGGTTCCCCAGTATCTCCACCAGGTCAGAGAAGGTTGGTCTTTCCTTGGGATCACCATGCCAGCAGGTCAGCATTATACGGTAACTGCCAAGAAGAGACACTGGTTTTATGCCACAGAACCCCCCTCGTACCTCACTCTCCAGCTCCCACCCACGTGGTGCCCTCTGAGACAGCATGTACCTGCACGGTGAAGGAAAGCTTGGCACCCCCCAGCATAATGGCCATGTGGACCTACTGGAAGGGAGCTGGTTCATTATGCACTGGAGCTAATTCAGACACCTTGACACCCTTCAGAGCAGGAAAGCACATTGCCCACTTACAGACCCTATCCCAGTGTGGGTAGGCAAGGGTACTTAGACAGCTTTGGTTCAAACACATCTGGCTTGCCCTCCAGGCAGCTGCCTGGAGCACAGGATGTGTTGGCTCATCCCCCACCCTGGCTGCAAGGTCTTTACATCCCACAGAGGGGCCTGTCCTACCCTGGGACCTGGGAGGTTGCTGCCATCCCAGGAAGGGCTCTGCTCTGACCAGTACTGAGATCTGTAGGGTTTGACTCACATTTCTGCTGTGGCATACTCTGGGGCTCTCATCCTGGTACCGTCTTTGAGCCTCTGGCAGAACTCCTCATTGATCTGTACTCCAGGGTATGGTGATGCCCCTAAAGGAGGTTTGAAAGGCAGAGAGGGGGGGACATGGAATGTGCCATCAGAAACCAGTCCTTCTGCGACTGCCCTTCCTCCCAAAACAGTGGGAGATGTAGTAACTTCTCATACACAGCCCTTCAGTGAGCTGGAGGTCACCTCTGCATGCCTGTATCCCCATCACCCTGTTCACAGGTGGATATGGCCTCCATATTATTTTGCCTACACCAATGTCTCTTTCCATCACTCCTTGGATGTTTCAGTGCATCAGGGCCTCCTGTACAGGCTGACCCACCAAGCTGCTACATGGGAAGAGAGGCGTCCCTCAGAAGCATGTGGCCCTGACTAGCACTTACCTAGCGAGAAGATTTCCCAGAGCAGGACTCCAAAGGACCAGACGTCACTCTGGGTAGTGTAGACCTTGTCAAAGATGCTCTCAGGAGCCATCCACTTCAGAGGGAGACGGGCCTGCAGAAAGGAGAGGCAAGGTATGAGGGTTCAGTCAGGAACAAGTCCCAGGACATCCCTTCTTGTAGCAACAGGATGAAAGGGATGAAAGTAAACCAGAGCTGGTAGCCCTGTTCCTCTCTCCATGGAGGAATGGGAGTTTGATTAGGCCAGAGGGAGGGATGGAGACACTGAAAGCGGGAGGAAGGAGTACAAAGAAACAAGACTAAGTTAATGACAGGCTGAGGGGGAAGGAGACAGAGGTCTGCTGGTGGAGGAGGACAGCACATATATCGTTGGGCTAGTGGCTTCTGTTCCCAGCCACATAAGTGGTTCCCTTCCTCCTTTTAAGTCTTTTCTTCAGTTTATTCCATCCCCAGAGTAGTTTATGAACATGTCAAGGGGGGCTAATCTGTGTAGTGTTTGAGAAGGTGGTACTCACACTGCCTTTCCTGACATAGTCGGGGTCCTTGTAGATGTCGCGGGCCAGGCCGAAGTCACAGATCTTTACCACATTGTTCTCTGACAGCAAGATATTGCGAGCGGCCAGGTCTCTGTGGATGCACTGAGGGTACACAAAGAGGCAAGGTCAGAGGGTCAGGAACCACCATCAGGAAGTGCAGGGCACCCCCCTCCCTGCACAAAGGAAAGGTGAACTTACCTTTCGGGATGCCAGGAACTCCATGCCACGTGCTACCTGGAAGCTGTAGCAGATCAGGTCTTCCATTGTCAAGGGACTTTGCCATAAGTCATCCACTGTCCAGGAGTACAAGAAAATTATTAGACCATGAGTGGTCTCTTGTCCTCCTTGCCTCTCTCCAGGACTGCAGGATACGACCAGGCTCTTGGTGAGATACGGCTAGTCCTCAGTACTAACTGGAGTAACCAGCTGCCCTCTAGAATTTTCTACTTAGGTGGCAGAAAGCACCTCCTTTCTGGGCTTTGAGAGTCTATTACAAGATGATTGCAAGAGCTCTGTTTAGGGAACTGCTGTGCAACAGTGGGGTGATCAGCTCCAAAGCTGGGTCCCAGCTCCCCCACTGTTATTCCTTACTCATTCCCCAAGTCTGGCATTTTTTTGGTGGGCCAGGGGAGGAGCTGCTGCCAAGGCTGGAGTTTTACCTTCTTGGATGGGCTGCGCTGTCCGGCTCTTGTGCATCAGGAAGCGGTTGAAGATAGCGCTGTCGCTAGTCCCAGAACGACTCCTCCTGTCCGCTCTCACCGCCTCCACGATGGACTGAACCTGAATACGCAGCCTGGGAGACTTCTCCTGGCAAAGTGACCAAAACAAAAACCTCAGCAGGCAACACATACCATAACCCTGCACCCATAAGCTACAGAGTCTTGTCCTTCTCTTTGTAATTCTGGCCTGGAAGCACCTATCCCCCACCGCAGGGAGAAATCACTTCTCTGATGTGCACATGAATCAAGATCACTGTGTAAAGCTGACTTGCTACTAGACAGAAGGTGTCTTTGTCCCACTGCCAGGTCATGTTCAGGCTACATCTCCCTTCCCTAGTCACAGACAGATCTCTAGGGATAAAGGAGGCTACATACCCTGTAAGGACTGAATCCTTCCCGCTTGGTCCGCAGGTAGTTGGAGAGGTTTCCATACTTGCAGAACTCAACAATTACCATGAGTGGACCTGAGGAGAAGAAACCAAATATCAGGGGATATCAGGGTAAGAGCTTGGGATGGTCAGAATTTTTTCCACCTCAATTTATGGGCAGCCCCAGTGAGCTGTGGCACCTGCCCTAAGTGCACACAGACGCACCAATAACATCCCCCCCATCTCCCTGCAGTCACTCACGTGGCCAGCAGAAGGGACACATGGGGACAGCACTGATCTCTGGGAGCAGGCACAGCCTGTTGCCCTGGGATATTTACCATTGGGTTTGGTACAGGCACCCAGCAAATTCACCACATTGAGGTGATTCCCGATGTGAATGAGGATCTTCAGCTCCGACATCAGTGCCTTGTGCTCGCTTGCGGTAGCTCCCTCTGGAAACACACAGACCATGTCATGATGCCTCCTCACAGCTTTTCACACCCCCTCGCCACCCTTTGCTTAGTAAAGTGTTAATGTGAGTCTTGCTGAGGATGCTGTGACCCCAAAGCCTTGGTACATTTTGTTATTGCATGTTTCCATATGAAATGTCAGAGCCTTGTCTGGAGCTCCTGGGATCCCTGCTGTAACGCGTGGGGTGCAGGGACCCAGAGCAAAGGACAGCACAACCTGTGCCCAACAGATTTTTCCTTATGATACTCATGCAGGCAAAAAGATCACTTGAGGCTTACATGCACATTTGAATCTGTGCCCCTTTGGCCTCCAAACAGAGATAACAAGCCACAAAACAATTTGAAGGAAAATTAGAAACAAAAAGCATCTGATTTTTTTGATCATGACTGAAGATAAGAGCTGTCTCAGCTCAAACCCAGAGTATCTTTTAATGATTCCTCTCCAATAGGAAACACAGAGTTGTGCCCCTGCCAGTTACCCATGCAGCATTTTCTCTCTGAGTGACTAATTCACACCAACTCTTGATCCTCTGTTTTACCCTCAGGGTATGTTCTCTGGTTTTCTGTGCTCCCTTCATACTTCTCTGCTCCCCCATATGCATTCTGCCTTCTTTGGGATTTTATTAATTTAGTTTGACATAGAGAAGCATCCTCTTGACCTGCTGCTGATGGGCCAGGTGAGAGCCATGCCTCAAAGGACTGGAAAGCAGCCTTGCAAAGCCAGGCTTCTCTCTGCAATGCTGTGCAGATCACTTCTGAACACGTGCAGGGCTAAGTACTGCTGAGATGAGCTGTGACTTGGGTTGCCACATCCAGGCCACTGCTGGCCAGAGACTGCCTCAGTATTTCACTGGGTGCCAAATGGCAGAGTTATGTTCTGGGTGCCTGTTTGATACTGTGGCTATAAAAGCTTAAAAACTCGCTCTGGATTGACTGGGCTTTGTGTGCAAAGCCAGTTTAGCCCTCAGAGCTTGTAAGAGCTGCAGCCAGCTTCCTAATCCAGCTCTGAACCTGGCCCATAAACACAGAATTCAGGCACATTTGGAAGGAGGCAACTGGGAGCAACACTTCCTTCAGTGACCCACCAAAGAGGGGCTCTGGATTCTTGTTTGTCCTTTGAGATAGATTGCATTCTTTGCCTTTGCAGACAGGTCATTTTCCTTGAAAGCTGAGTTCTGCAAGGCCCTGCTGTTTGCTCTGCTGCTTGCCTCCCAGTGCAGCTGAATGGGGCTAAAGCATCCACGAGGGGAGGCCAAGAAGCTGTAAATTAACAAAAGCTGGCTCCAGCTCCTCTCCTCTAGTGCAGGGCTGGCTCAAGCAGAAGCACCCAGGAGCACTTGTGGGAGTGAAAACATTTTACAGGGCCTTAACAAATGCCTTAGGTGAAAGTCAAGTATTTACACATGGATGTTCCCTGGCAGATGCCTCATTCTTTGCTGTCCACACACACTGCATATTCTGCTTTGCTGTCCACATACCTTTCAGCATTTTGACTGCTACAGTCTCACAGCTGTTACTTTTATTGATCCCAAATGCTGATGCTTCCACCACCTTCCCAAAGGCACCGTGACCCAGCACTTTACCTATGGGCAAGGAGAGAGGCAGTGTGAGGGGAGGCAGGTGCAGCACAGGCAGAATGGAATGAGAAAACAAAAATCCCAACAGGAAACCATGGGGAGAAGAAAGAAAAAAACATCATAAAGGAAAAGGAAGGAGTGGAACTTGTGTCCTTCCCAGGTGGCTGCTTGGTCTGTTGGTGAGAATAAGAGAAAGGATGATGGGAGGAACTGAGACTGAGCTGGCATGGACAAAGCAGAGGAAGGAAATGGCCCTGTAGAAGTGAGGGGGTGTTTGTTGCCCTCGAGCAGAGCATGTGGGAAAGGTAAACATGACACCTTGGGGTAGAGCAGCCAGGGCTAATGTCAGTGCTCTGGGCTCAAAGGTAGTCTGCAGCCCTCTGAACTGTCCCAGACAGAGGGAAGAGACTGCAGGTGTCTCAGCATGAGGAGAATAACGGATGCAATCCTGGTCCTGAACTCAGGGTACCTGCTGTGGACAGGGCTTTTCAGTCCAGATTGCCACTTGGAGAATATGGGATTACGTTTTAAAGCATGCCCAGATGTCTTCTGGTCCCAGTGATGCCTACGTGGGCACACTAGTAGAGTCTGAGCATACAGTTGGCTCAGACCTGCCCATAGTCACACCCAAAAAGCACAGCTGGGCTTTAGGGACAGTCTGGGGAAGAAGACTGAAGGCTTGAGGCAGAAAGAATGCATTAAATACAAAGAAGCGTGCAAGAAACCTGGGGTGTGAGTTTGAAGGGCTGGTGGAAAGCCCTGGCTGTGGCAGGCAGTGGCAGGGAGGGGGCCCAGCTCACCTAGGCGCAGGCGGTCCCGTGGGAACTCCCACTTGCTGGAATCATAGGGCAGGTACTCGCACTGCTCCTCCAAGGGCACCTCGCCAGGGTCCATGATGATGGAGAGGTAGCCTGTCTTGATGTCTGCGTGGGCAGGCTGCAGGAATCAGCCAACACAAAGGGTGAGGAGATGCCCTCTCTGCACTGGGTGCTGACTCCCAGAGGGGATCTGGTTCCTTTGCCTGCCTTGACCTGCTTCCCCTGGCAAAGGCCATTCCCTGTCACCCCCTTTACCGCAGCCCTTACGCACCTTGTCCTTGGCAGTGAGAGCACTTGAAGCAACACTCAATGACCTTCTCTTAGCAGACACTGTCAAACAGCCCCATATCACAGCAGTGGTGTTGCCCCAAGCCCCACTAAGCCACCCCTCTGTCCTGGGAGGTCACGTACCCTTTTGATGTTACAGAAGATGAGGATAAGGAGGATCCAGAAGAAAACAGCGATAACCCCAGTCCCAATCAGGATAACAATCTCCACATTGGTCCTGTCATCAGAGCCTGTGGGATGGGAAGGAAATTGTAGCTTCAGAGATTTCTATGCCATGTCCCAGTTCAGCCATCCCTTGTAGCCTGTGTTAGGATAAGGGGAGACTGGGCAGGTGTGTTTGCCTGAGCTAAACACACTCTGGACTACAGTTCCTACTACAAAAGCACCATGCCACCAGCAAGGCCTAGGGGCTTTCACTGCCTGGCGTCACAGGGAAGAGGCATGGGACCTCAGCCACACTTCTACTCCCCCCGTTCATCCCCAGGGGTGTCCTACCTTCCACAGAGACGCTGGCTGAGGAGTTCACACAGCCCTTAGCATTGCAGACACTGCACAGGTAGAGCCCAGCATCCTCCTCCCTCACCCTCTGAATGCTCAGCTTCTGGTTGAAGTCTGCCAGGTCGATTCCTGTAAGACACAGAGGGTTGTGGTGGTCACTCACAGGGAAGGGGGATTAGTACACTGGACTCATTCAGGTTCAAAATAAGGGCCCTATTTTTTGGCTGGTTCATTTTATATGGCAGGGTGAAATAGCACCAACTGGCAGAGACTCTTCTGTGGTCTGATGGCCCCAGAAATACCCTGGAGGGGACTTCCCCGGGCAGTGTACAGAGGGGACGAAAGCCCCACAGACAGTGCTGGATGGGGATGGTGCCCAGGCTGTCCTGCTGGTGTGTCAAGCCCTGCTTCAGCTCCAGGACCTGTTCCTTTCCCTCTGCAATGTGCTGGGATCCTTCCCATGTTCCTTGCATGGGATCTGGTTGGTCCCTGCATGAGCAGAGATGCTGGGCACTGGGCTGGACTAAGAAGATGAACGATTTATGTCTCTCTCTGCCCTCCAGCTGAATGTGCATATGCACAGACAGTGCTGGGCCAGGCCCTAGGGCATAGACTTGGCTGGTAAAACTGCATCAGACTGCACCAGAACATTATTAAAACCAGAGTTCAGCCAGTTCAGAGAATGGGCACCTTTGCCTTGGCACAAGAACCCAGCAGAATTCAACTCTCCACCTACTGGACATGATGTCCTGCCTTTGATTCACTCCCAGCCCACTGTACCTGACACTTCTTCCACCAGTTTCTCATCTTTGTACCAGCTGATTTCAGGAACGTGGTTGCCATCCACCTTACAGCGCATCTCTATGGAGTCACTGACGTTCACCCAAATGTCTGTCAGGTTCTGCTTGAGGCGGGGAATCTCCAGGGCTGGAGGAGCAGCACAAAGAGGAGGAGGAGAAAACAATAGATGTTCTTTTGATCTCTTTGATCAAAAGAATATCTATTCCTGGGGGGCTTTGGGTCTCTGACCCCTGCTGAAGGGTGTCTTGAGAACCCAGGTGCCTTGTCTTTGCCACCTGGAGTTTAGCTTGCTTGCATGGCTTCCCCTAGGGATGGACTGGGAAGCTGATGGCAGCAAGAGCACCAGCTCTCCTCTATCACTCCTGCCTGCCTTGCAGACCCTCACCCTGCACAGAGATGTATTTCTTGTGGCAGTGCTTCTCCCGGGTCTTCCTGTTCTGCACCTCACACACGTAGTCTCCCTCCTCCCCCAGAGAGATGTTTGGGATGGTGAGCAGCAAGGTCGCATCGTTGGAGTCGGGCTGGAAGCGCAGCTCCCCCTGCATCTTGGTGGCATAGTGGTGGACGTTCTTGCAGTCCAGCACAAGGGGGTTGCCCTCCTCATCGTGGAGCTTGGAGAGGTTCAGCCGATACCACTGTAAGTTCTCGTAGGTGTAGTTGTCTGCATTGCAGCTCAGCTGTAGGTCCTGCCCCTCTATGGGCTCTTCTGAGGGCTGGGACTCAATCTCAAACCCATCTGGGATGGCTTTCAGGAAGGAAATGAACATGTGAAGGAATTTTCATGGCTGAACTGCCAGACAAAATGAAATTGTCTTATTGGGCTCAGCTCTCTAAGACCCCCGTGTCCTCAGTCTGGGTGAAGGAAATTAATCTAGGGCATGTGACATGCAAACTGCTAGCAACCAACAGCTTAAGCCCAGTGAGTGCTAAAGGGGTGTGCTGAAGTCCCAGGATCCAATTAAGATGGGGTCACAAGTGAAACAAGTCTGGGAGGTCTGAATTAGGCTGTCACTGCTCTCAGCTCAGCTGCAACATTCTGGATTGCACACATGCCTGCTTCTTCACATGCAGCCAGGCTGGACAACTGCACGTGCAGAGCATGACAGGAGCTCGGATTGAAGATGTTCGTCTGCCCCCACAAAGGCTGATGGCTCTGACAGCGCAGGTGCTATCTGTGAGGGCCATTAATTCAGGCTCAGGCTGCCCAGAGAGGCATGAAGCTCACATTGCTGGGATCTCAGCTTCCTTCTACCCTTAGAGACGCTGCGGAAGGGCTCAGGCTAGCGGGACCCTGGTGGGGGAGCAGGGGGGGCCGGGCAGTGCCGCTAGAGGATGCTCTTGGACCAGACAGGTCCCTGCCAGGGCTGTTCCAGGACCTAGGCATCCTAGACGTTCATCCCCAGGTCTGCCTGCATTACCTGCTGCCAGGGCTCCAGGTTCTAACTGTGAATGATGGGACCCAGAAGGTCCGGGGACCTGCCTATTTCAAGCAGAGAGCTCAGCTGATGCAGATGGAGGGGATGTCTGCAGTACTCACTGGTCACGTAGAAGTAGATCAGTCGCTCATCTCGACCCACTTTATTAGAGGCGATACACTTGTACATGACAGAGACGTTGGCCTCCTGGATGGCCAGTTTGCTGACTGTCTGATGGGGGAAGAGAGCATAAGGAGGCATTAGGAAGAGCAGAATGGAAGAGAAGTAAGATCAGTACTGCTCTCTGGCAGACAGCAAAGCACACAGCAAGCCAGGTGCCTGGCAGCAGCCATACCTGGGAAAGGGTTCTGCAAAACCAGTCCCTTATTCAGGAGCCCTTTGTGCATTTCAAGCCTCATCGGCTGGTTCTAACAACAGTAAAATGGTTTTATTCCTGATCTGTTTTACAAAGCCCAGCCAACCTACATGCCTCTCCATGGGAACAAACTTCTTGCTAAGCCCCTTGGGTTACTTGGGGACAGGCCTATGCCCAGCAAGGGGGACACGAACATGATGCAGGGCTGAGGGGACAGCTAAGCTCCTGCCAAGCTTTATAACACCGGGGAGAAAGGGAAAGGACACCAAGGCTTTGATCTCCTGAGCCCTCTGCAGTTAAGTGACTGCTTGGTGTCCCACAGAGTTCAGTGGAGCTTACAGGTACTCACAGACCTGCAAGCACTCCTTTTATCCATAAACGAAAATCAAACCTGTGAAAGCACCCCAGCTCTCACCTGTTCAGGAAGAGCTGTCATCTTCTCCTTTTAAATTCCAAGCGTACATAGACAGGGTCCTAAAAAGCTTCCTCCTCCCTCTTGCCAGCAGGCCACAATTAAGGTTGGGCAAACAGCCAGGCTGCTGTCCTGGGATCACCAGCCCAGGAGATGCTGCCTCCAAATCAGCCAGGAAAGGCAGCTGGGGAGTAAAGGCTGCTCCCCTCCTCCCTGCTCACACTGCACACGCGTGAGCTGCCAAATGTGCTACAAGCACTCCCCTTAGAGGAGAGCTGTGGTTTGAAGCACAGCTTTCTCCTCCCTCCCGGTTGAAATGACAAGTTAATCACATGCAAAAAAAAAAAAAATCCCTCTAATGAGGCAATGTTTCAAGTGCCAAAATAATTTGTGTGCTCCTACTGGAAAACTCTGATGCCTTTACTATTCATCCCACAGACTCTGGGAAGCGTTTCCCTTCTAAGGGGCGATGCCTTAGCTGGTGTTAATCAGAAGGAGCAGCCATTCACTTAGTGCAATACAGCTGAAGTGACCTTATTACTGCACTTTTGTGTGGTGCCTTTTGCTGTTTCTTGGGGTTATTCAATACATCTGAAACGACCCTGTTGCTGGTGCTTTTGTGAGCTGCCTTCCCTGCTTCTTGTGGATTTTCCTTCTAATCTGTACTGGTACGTTTGAGTTGGAATTCTCCTGCAGACAGCAGGATGATGTCTGTCAGGGACAGCCATGGGAAAGCCATGGGACAATGGGAATCAGGGACAGCCATGCAATGCATACCCTGGGGCTCATTCTGGTCTTTCTGGACATAAAAATCGCAGGAGGACTGTAAGACAGGCAGAAAGGAGAGGGAGGGAGCAGATGTGAGGACATAGCATCCCACCACAAGTGGAAGAGCTCTCTTCTCCCAGAGCTCTTTCACATGCCTGGGCTGCACAACGTAAGCTGGACCTCTAGGAGAGTTACACCAAATGGATGGAATGAGAAGGACACAGCTGAGGAATAGGAGGAAGAGGGAGAAGGAATGAGGAAAAAATTGAAAGATCAAAAGGGAGACACTTCTGGAAGGGGACCACAAGGGCTTCTCATCCAGGAGCTCCCACCACCACCCCTGCTCACCTCCCCAGGGACACCGATCCCCTGCCTCTCCCTTCGTCACTCTGGGAGGAGCAGCATCTCCCCCTGCCACCCTTTTGGCAGAGTGACGAAGTCCCAGCCAGGCCAGGGAACGGGAAGTGCCTCTGGAGGTGTGTAGGAAAACAGGAAGTGACTTTCGGAAATGGGGGCCCGTTTGTTTGTTCTGCGTGGCGCTGCGAGTGGCCAGTGCCCCACAGCAGGGGGGACAGGAACCCCGTCATGGCACAGCCCCGGCACGGCTGCCACAGAGACAGGGAGGAACAGGCAGCAAGCAGTGTCTGCCTGTCTGCAGGTCACACGCTGCAGTGAGGGAGAAATGTTCCTTCCAGAGAGGAAACACTGTGATGGATGGAGGAGTTGGCTCTGTGGGGCACATGTGCTCTCACTCACAAACCTGTGGTGGGTGGACACCAGCATCTCCAATACCATCCTTGCCCCATGGGGATGGGGACAGCTGGATGAAATATCCCACCACACACACCCCCATGTTCCCAAGGCCAGAGATTTCCTGGTCCTTCTGTGACTCCTGCTTTCTGTTCCCAGCTGCCCAGGCTGCTCTGCGGGGTCTGGCTCTCCAAAAAACAGCTCAAGAAGTGTTCAGACACAGCCACAGGAGCCCCCATAGCACATGTCCCCCCTGTGCCCTCCCTAGCTGGGTACCCTGCATTCACAATGATCAGTGTAAACCCTCCTGTGCCATCAGCCCCAGCAGGAGCCTTTCTGGACACGGAGTAATTTCTCAAAGATTCCATCTCACCCTGGGGCTGCCTCTCCACAAAGCCCTGGAGCTGGGAATGGCCACTGATGGTTAACTTTAGAAGCAGAGGTGTGAAGCCTTCCCCAAATCTGGCTCTGCCAGGTTTGTTTCCAGGCCACCTTTGCTGGCAGATGGCAGAGCATTTCTCCAAGGGTTCCTGACCCCAGCTTCCCACTCCAGGATGGATTTAGAGCTACAGCCTCACCTTGTTCCGTCCCTCCACGAACTCCACCCAGGTGTCAATGCTCTCGATGGGGTTCACTGCATCCTGCTGCGACACATCTTTCCAGTCCTTGCACTCCGGCATCCGGTCCCGCTGGTGCCGCCTCGCTGCCCGGTGCCTGCTATTGCTAATCCAGAAGCCAGGGAGGAACAGAAAGAGCAGAGAGATGGAGAGAGGCTCAGCTGCGAAAAAGGCACCAAAAATAGCATTGTATCTTGAGAACTGGTGGCCCTGTCCTCTGACTCTGCAAAACCTCCTGCATCTCTTGGTTGCACAATTCCAATGTGTTTAATAAGGGCGCTCTGCAGTCACCAGTGAAGCCAACATTATCCATGGATATGAAAATCAAAGGCATCTTCACCCCCAGGCCTGTGGTTTTATCCTTCCCTGCTAGGGTGGAGAAAGAAAGGCAGGGGTGAAATCATTCCTGTATGCCTGGGGCAGTCCTTGATGCTACTTTGATGAGCAACAAGGCCTGGAACCGCTGCTGGGCCTGCGAAGCAGGGATGTCACAGTCTAGGTGCTGGCTTGGAAAGCAGAGGGTGCAGCACCCAAGGGTGCTCCTGATTCAACAAATACCAGGAGGGAAACATCCCAAGTAGAGATGTTGCAGGTGTTTCACAGCAGTGGGGTGGTACTTTTTAGGGCTGAGACAGGTGAGTGAAGCACCCAGACCTTTCAGGGACTCAGGATACTGCAGCCTGCAGGGTCCTTCTGAAATGCAGGCTGGGCAGGGAGATGGGAGGGTCTGCCCAAAATTTGGGGTGGGAGATGCAGAGAAAGAAGCCTTATGGTGACAGGGAAGCAGAACAGAGCTCTGTGCCCAAGACCAGTGGCAAGGGGCAGAGTGCTCAGCACGGCAAGCTCATCGGTGAGCTGTGTAAACAACAGGAAGCTCGAAAGAAGCCTCCTGCATCCTTTGGAGCTATGCTAGGCAGAAATATGGTGGCCTTGGGAGACAGTGCTCATAATTCATGGGCCCCCCCTGCTTCCTGACAGGGCCACAGTGCACTTGCATGCGATGGAGAGCTCTTTGGTGTCTCTGGCTTGGCAGCAGCCTGCACAGGGCTGCAGGACCTGGCTTCCTCCAGGCACTCTGATGTCCTCTGCCCTGACTGCTCTGGCTACAACTCTCCAGCATCCCTTTTCCTTCTTCCTGTCAGACTGCTGCTAAAAAATGCCACTGCAGCCCTGCCTGGTGCTGCCCCAGCTTCCCAGGGCACTGGCAGTGAGCACGCACCCTTCCTGCCTACCTACTGGTGCTGCCTGCACAAACACCCTCCCGGCAAAACATCCCAGCAGCTGGGAGGGATCCAGTGCTTCCCCTGGGCTCAGCAGCTGTTCCCCACACACAGCAGCTCTGCTCCCCTGCCTGTGAACACTTTTGGTTCCATCATTATGCAGCAGAAGACAAAGGACTTCAAAAACCATGGGGACCTTAGGGTAGGAATGGGGTGAGGCCCAGAGCTCCTGTCTCAGGGTCTCATCAAGGGGCTGTGACAATTTCTCCTGCAATCTGCCTCAGTTTCCCCATTAGCACAGTGGCCAGCAGTTTTATTCCAGGTGCTGTGAGGTGTGACCAGGCCATGGACATCCCCTGTCAGCTGCAGATGGCTGAGGACACAGGGGACGCTGTGGAAGCCCTGGATGTCTGGGACCAGCCAGGCTGGGCAAAACTCTCACGTGGAGCACAAGTATCTCTGGTGGGCTACGCTCTGCCCCCACCCCAAGGAGCCCATGAGGGTAAGGTAATGCCTGGTGAGACAGGGTGTTGGAAGAAATGGCACTTACAGGCTGCGTCGGGAGAACATCCGACAGGGCATCCATGGCCTCCACTGCCACTGGATCACCTCGGGTGCTGGGATGCCATAGACTGTGCAGGTGAGGGCCTGGGGGCTCCTCCGGGAGTAGATGCTGGGGGAAGACGCTTCCTTCTCATGGATGCGCGGAGGAACTGCAAGGATCAGAGTGACACCATGACTGGCCACGCATCCCTGGGTGAGGCAGAGCCCTCCTCACGGCTGTCTTTAGAGAGACCTGCCTCTAAAGCACTGGGGCTCTCTCAGGACAGCTCCTGGGGAGCTCAGGCCTGCAAGGCAGAGCAGGTTATATTTAGGCACATTCAAGTGATGTCCTTTCTCCTTCCTCTTGCAGGGTATCGCTGTCTGGATGCCGCAGGGCTCAAAGCATTGCCTGACAGCCCCCAGCACAGGGCTACAAAACCTGCTGGACACAAATCTCCAAGCAGCAGAGCCCTTAAAGCACTTCTGTGCTGACATCTGGTTCCTGCACAACAGGGACCAGTTTCTACTGGGTGAAAACTCCCTGGGAACTTCCCACCCTGCTCCTGCTCTGGGCTTCATGTATGGTGCTGCTGCTTCCCCACCCTCAAGTCCACATCATTCAGGGTCACCCTCAGCAGCATGTCTAACTGCAGGTGGGAAATAGCCCCTAAGCAAGATCCTACCCAGAGTGATGGAGCCAGGAACAAAACCATGCCGTACTGCCCAGGCCACAAGGCACCAAGCCTCACTGTAACCAGAGCATCCCTCAACAATGGGGGAGAAGCAGATGGGAGATGATGATGAAGGTACAAACAGCTTTAGGACAGCAACAGGGACTTGGTCTGCTAGCAGCCCAAAGGCTGGGGCCGTGGGCTCAGCTCCAGCCCCAGCCCTGGCCCCTTCCCTTACCATTGACAATTAACTGGAGGCTGATGTGCTTCTCCAGCCCTGCCAGCCTGTTCCGCAGAACCAGCGTGTACGTCCCAGCGTGCTGCTCCGACACATCCTTGATCTGCATTGAAGATTGAGATTGCTTGGGAATTAGCTTCCCATCCTTGTACCTGCAGGGAGGCAGAGAGAAAATGCAGCCATGGGGAGGAAGTGTCCTGCTGGCAGCTGGACAGGAGTTTGCTGGTCCTCACTAGAGCAGAGTCAGGATGCCCCTTTCTGGAGAAACCTCTGGGCTTTCTGTGGATCAGATGGGCCTGTGCAGTGTCTCATATGGGGATGTGTGGGGTCAAGGATGTTGCAGCCCTGCCCTAAGCAGTGTGCAGGTGCAAAGCTCCCAGCCAGCTCTGGTGGAAGCGCAGCATGATCCAGTGTGCAACCTGGCCTGCTCTCTTGCTGCTCTGGGCAGCTGTGATCCCCTCTGCAGGGGGATGAAGGGCAGCTCCTTGAGGAGCTGCACTAGTCCCCTTCACACAGCACAGAGCTGCCAAGTAAGGCCGGGACCTTTGCTACTTCTCCCCTACTCCCACCCCAAGCTGTGCAGCTGACAGGGCAGGTGGGAGAAATGACCCCCATGGGTGGAAAAAAGTGGCATTTGGACAACCTAGCAAGCAGGCCCAGGCTAAGCTTTCCTACTTGGCAGAGGTAAGGAGGAGAGGAGGGGGTGTCTCAGGCTAAGAAATGTGCGTTACCACTGGAAGTCTGGTGGGGGATAAGCCACGACTTTCACCGGCAGCTTCACGGCTTCATCTCCTGCGGTGGCTTCTATCACCGGGCCCTTCCTCCACTCCACATTGATGAAGGGCTTTTCTGCAAGAAAAAAGGTGAGCATGGAGGAAAGGAGAGCACAAAGGCTCTCACCAAGAGCACCAAGCTTTGCTGCTCTCCACAGGACCCAACAGCAAGGACTGAGGACAGGCAGGTTGCTGTGGCAGTGCAGTTGAAAATGATGACTCCATGAGAATGAAGTCAAAATAACCAAAATTTACTACTTTCCTGTCTAATCATCTGATCCCCAGCACCTCTTCCACACTCCTGTTCCCAGGGGGGGTCTCTGGAAAGAAGGGACCAGGTGCTAGGCAGGGTTGGGCAGGCTAGCACAGCGCTGAGACCCTGGCAGCTGAAGCTCTGCCTCATCACTGGGAGCCATCGGGCTGCAGGGAGGCTGCTCTGCCCCCGACTTTCTGCTGCCAGGGGATGGCTGCCCAGTGCTGATGATGCCTTGGGCATCTTCTCCGGGCCCACGAGACTTGTGTGTCCTGGCATCCTGCTGGCATTTGGAGTGATTTGGTGTTTGCCCCATCTTGGCACCTTGCTGAATGTGATCACAGAATCACAGAATCACAGGGGTTGGAAGGGACCTTGAGAGATCATCGGGTCCAACCCCCTGCCAAAGCAGCTCCCCAGCTCATATTGCACAGGGCGGCGTCCAGACAAGACTTGAATCTCTCCAGAGAAGGAGACTCCACACCCCCTGGGCAGCCTATTCCAGTGCTCTGTCACCCTCACTGGGGAAAAGTTCTTCCCCATGTTGGTGCAGAACTTCCTGTGCTCCAGTTTACAGCCATTGCCCCTTGTCCTGTCCCCACAGACACTGAAAAGGGGCTGGCCAATTCCCCCTGCATCCCATGTCTAAGATATTTATAAACACTAATTAGGTCCCCCCTGAGTCTTCTTTTCATGCTCCCAGTGCAGTGCTGGGGTGCAGAAGGGCTGAGGGACTGGAGGAAGGCTGGAGCTCCCTAAAGCAGAGTGGGATGAAGATGCAGGAGCCCCTCTACTAAACCTTGGATCAGGCACTGCCTACTGTGTGGGAACTGCTCTGCTTGCAGTGCAGCTCTGGCTGTGGCTCTGTGAGGGAGCGGAAGGCAGCGTACCATGCACAATGACGTCAGTGCTCTCCTCCAGCATCTGGGCACCGTTGGTGGCAGTGCACGTGTACTTGCCCAGGTCCTGCTGGCTGACGTTGTGGAGGGTCAGGATACTGGAGAGCTCGGTGTGTGTCTGCAGGGACCGACGCTCTGGCTCCACCACTGCCCGCTGTGTCTGAGGGGGACAGCAGAGAATCAACAGGATGGGGCTATGCAGATGAGTTCCTCACATCTGTGCTTCTGAGGGGGGGTAAAACACAATGGGGAAGGGACTCCCTCACCAGCTTTTGGTAACCAGGGCTGTGTGGCTAGAATAGCTCCTTTTAAGCCTACAGTGTTTGCTCTGGATTTGCACTGGTGGAAGTGAAGCCAGTGTTTGCCCAGGAGAGCCTCAGAGCAATAACATCTCAGGAAGGAGGATGTTTTCTGCCAGGAAAAGGGGTTTTCTCTCTGCCTGCCTTCTGCTGCAGGAGAGGAAAAAATGGACTGAGAGGTCCAGGGCACAGCATGGTTAGGTTCATTGGCCCTGCCAGTGATGTCAAAACCAGTGAAGGGGCAAGAGAGGAAAACTCAGAGGAAAGTGGTTCAGTGCCTTGGGAGCTGCTTTGTCTGCTGGTACCTGTTTGCCAGGGTAAGTCCACTGGAAGCGGACACCAGAGTTGAACTCAGCCCACACTGTGCAGTTCAAGACCAGCTTCTCTCCCACCAGGAGCTCCATGGCTTTCTTGGGATACAGCTGGATGTCGTACAGCTCACTCCCTGGTGCAGAAGAGGCAATGAAAAGACGTTTATGGTTTCACACAGTAGTAGAGATACAAGCACCATGCAGAGTCTATGTGGCTAGAGAAGACCATAACAACCCCATAAGCCACAATGATGGACTTCAGAGCCATCCAAACTGTCCCCCTACCCCTTCCCAAACCTTCACCTGCTATATGGATGATGAAGAAATTGGATTTGAAGACCTTCTTGTCAATGACAGTCTCACACTGGACGAACAAGAAGTCCCTGATCAAGTGTGTGGGTACCTGCACCCCCTTCCTGTTGTCCCATAAAGTGCTTTTCCCATCAGGGTGGATGAGAGAATTTTGCTGGAAAAATCAAGATTTTGCCAACTGAAATAAGAGGGTAACAACATTCCCACCCCACCCCTTCCAGGTTTTACGCTGGCTAGCACATCTCTTTTGTGGGAAGAAATGATGCAGCATCATGTTGTGCTGGCCTCCCATCCTCTCCTCTCCACCCCCCCCC
>VZTU01013829.1:259525-292486 GCA_013400835.1 Zapornia atra
CCTCCCCCGAGGGTTTGTCATCTAGGAATCACAGCCTCCCCCTACAGACCCCGAGCAGTCGAGCAGCCGTATCCTGCACCACAAGCCTCCCGGTCTGCAGAGAGGGCCAGAGACTTCCAGGAATGGAAACTTATAGTGATAGCTAAGGAAACTGATGCTGATGTCCCAAACATCAACCCCACTGGGATGAGTGCTGACCTTGGGTAGTGTCCTTCCCGGGCAAGGGAAAGGCCCCCCAACCCCCAGAGTGTCCCTGGAGGCTGTTGTACAATAGTAACACTCATCCTGGAAGGATGTATTTGCATTGTAAAAAAAAAAAAAGAAAAAAGAAAAAAAAAAGAGGCACAAGCAAACTGATAACGGGGTTGTTTTTAGTCACCAGCCCCAGGCCTGCAGCCTCCTCCCTGGTGAGGATGCCGACCACCTAGAGATCACAGACACCAGAGCAAACAGGGGATGCTGTGGGGAAACGGTCTTAAAACAAGGTCTTGTTTTGTTTCATAGAGCTCCAGGGGAGAGAAGCAAGGTTGGCAGGAAACCTGTGGGGTCTTCCCAAGGGACCTGGACAGCACAGCTTCAACCAGCAAATAAAACGAGGAAGCCAATGGCTTGTACTTTCCATGGAAAATGTATCCCATGCTTTTTCCATTCCTGGCAGTGCCTGTCCCACTTCCACTCAGGCAATTACAAATGCAATACAACCCGGTCCAGAGTCTCCCACTGGCTGAGCTCTCACCGAGATCAGTGTGACGTTAAGGTCAGGGATGGACACGAGGCATGGTACCCAAGTGTTCTCCTTCTTGCTGATGAGGAGGGTCTCTGGCTTGTTGATAAATGGCTGTTCAAAATCTGAAGGAGAGATACAAGAAGAACAACTAAACAGAGGCAAGAAAAGAACTGGGAAGAGGGAGGGTTCAGAAGGTTTCTGGCTTGCTTGAACACAGCATGAGCTTGCCAGAGGGAGTGGTGTTGAGCTGGACAGCCCCACTGGCAATGTGTGACTGTCAGAGGAGACACCTGGAGCTCGGGAATGCAAAGGAGCAGCTGAGGTGGGTGCCTGGGCCAGCCATCTCCTCCACACCACACACTATACCGGTGGAGCAGCGCTTGTGTGACATTTGGGCAGTGCTGGAAGTGACCTCCCCTTTCCTGCCCCCCCTCAAGGTCTCTGCCTGGGTTCGACCCTTTGATAAGCCGTTGGGTCTCATCCTGGGCTCAGCGCCTGCCCAGCTGGTGCCTGCACGTGGTCCCGTGGCAGGGAGGGGGCACGGGGCTGTGTGGCCCTGGTGCAGCAGCAGGCAGCGCGACCTTCCCGGGCGAGGAAGTGATCCGCAGCGCAATGGTATGCAGATGTCATCCTGCAGCCATCCCGGCCGGCAGATAAACAGATGAGCTGAGCTTTCCAGGGTTGCCACCCCACTGCCTCCCAACTGCTGCAAGCACAAATATTGACAGGAAGAGCAAAACCACCCCAAATTAATCAGTGAAACGACTCAGCAAGGTCAGGACTGTTACACTACACGCTGCGCAGAACCAGCGTCAAGAAGAAATATGTCTGCAGAAGGGGCTGCCCGGTCCTGCTCAGTGAGATGTGTCTGTGTCAAGTGAGATAACTCCATGGTGGAAGGGGGTTGATGGCAGCATATAAAGAAGATTTGCCAAGGCGCTGACCCATCCTGCCAGGCACCAGCCAGACACAGAGCACAAAGTCCTGCCAGGTGCCAAAGGAATGGCAAGCTAACAGGACCCCATTTCTGGTTCTCTCCCAGATACAGTGGAAAGAGCTGGTGAGCCCAAGATGCAAAATACATGCATACCACAAGCCATGGCTGGCCAGAGGGTAGGAAGAGTGAGGTTCATCTTGTATCAGCTATGGCTGGCATTAGGCAGTGCAAGACAAAACCTCAAGGACATCTGTTTGTCCAGCCTGAGCCTCTTTTCCTCTGTTACCCAGCCCCTAGAGCTGCCCAGCTAAAATGACAAGATAAAAGTGGGGATCTCACCGTTCAGATCACTTTGGATCCAACCTGATCCCACTCAGTACTCACACTGTTAAGTGCAGAAGGGAATTCCTTCAAGTTTTTGTTCATAAAGCTGTTCCTTCAGTGACAGTCACTCTTCAAAGACCTACTGTGGGTGAAGTGGTTTTATTTTCTACAGCTAAGGTGAAGCAAACCACACGCAGGAAACCTGTTGGTCAGATCTTAGGGAAATACAGATTTCCCAGAGAATTCTTATCTTTATTTCCTTGGGTTTTGTGCTGCCACAGGATTGCTGTCTTCAGAAATCACCGACTTGTTTCCGAGTGTGAACATGTTCCTCATTCCTCTCCTGAGCCCAAAGCACATGAGATAGAGGAGGCACACAACTGCCAGAGGTAAGAGACTATGAGGTCCCCTCTGAGCTCAGACGGCAGCCAAGAACTAACTGATTTACTGGGCTGGTCCTGCTGCCAATGAGCTTGTGATTCATGCGCTAACTCCCCCCTCTGACCACATCACCTCTTTTCTGTAAGGCTGTCTTAATGGCTCGGATGGGAATAATTTAACATCTTCTTCATCAATATATGCTCAGCTTTATGACATGGGGACCGTACATATCCCTATTCCACCCTGATGAAGCATTCGGTGTGTTTACAGCACTATCTGTAGCTGCAGTAAAAAACCACACCCAACCAGACACATGGGAAATGAGACGTATGTGTGGAGAGTTCATTTGAGAACTGAGCTGCAGGTAAAATACAGAAGAACCCATTTTCCAAGCCAAGCACAGATATTTTGTTCCTGACAGTTCCACCAAGCTCTTAACATGAGAAATGAGGTTGATGGATAAACCTGTGGTCTGATCATGCTGTCTCCAAACATCCCTGACACTTACATCAGCCCTTCCAAGCTCTCTAGGGACAGTTTCACATTGCAGCCCAGTTCAGCAGGAACAGGCAAGGCTTTATCTGGATGTTCTACAATGGCTATGGTTACCATATGCCTGGGTTTTCCTGACATGTCCCTTCTCCTGCCTGAAAGCCTGTCCTGTCTGGAGAGGCAGATTCTGAGGTTTCCTGCATGTTTGATAGCCATAACAGGACACAGCCTGATTGGAACAAGTAGGAACATGTGCTGTGTAACCATGTGCACAGCAACGCTGCGAGGTGTTGGCTGGATGTGTTGCACACACGCTGTCCACAGGCACTGGGAGTCCCACAGGGCCTGGCAGTGAAGGGTTTATTACCCCTCAGCTACACCACGCAGCCACGCTTGCTGCTTTCTGGTAAACAGGAGAGCCAGACCCATTACTGAGCTGCACATGAGGATGCAGGTGAGAGAAGGTGGACAAGGGCGCAAAGGAAGTGGCATTTGCTGGGTCACAAAGAAAATCTGGCTCTTGCAAAAGCACTCCCTGCATGCAAGCCTGTTAGGCTGTACTTATTTTCAGGGTGTGTAAGGAGATCTCTGCCTCCATCCTGATACAACACTCTAGAGTGTCTGAACACCCCTGTCCAACTCACAGATGTCTCACAACACGCCTGGGATGCAGGGATGGGCAGCAGAGCCCACGGAAGGAGGAGACAATTGCCCAAACAGACCCCGGTTCCTGTCCAGCAGCTGCCCAGCTTTTCTGATCTGTCCCTGCATTTTTCTCCACATAGTTGCAGAAGCAAATTTGGCTTTGCCTTGAGACTTCTGAAAAATGCATCATGTATGTCATGACCTGCCTGGCTTGTGACAACTGCATCAACTAATAAATGGGGGCGGAAAGAGAAATAGCTCAGCCAACTGTTTCCAGGGGACAACACTCAGTTATTCTGCTGGAGCATGCTGTGAGCAGTGGGGGAGACAGTGGGGGAGAAGCCCCTGGGGCATGGAGGACCTGAGTATTGGCCCTGCAGCCACTTGCTGAGCTGAGGTTCCAGCTCCAAGCCTGGTTCTAGCTCTAGCTCCTCCTCCAAAACACAGCTGATAGTCCTGCCTGTGTGGGCAGCCCCTGTGCAGACTGGAAAAGGAACATCTGGGTCTGCCATGGTGGAGCAGCTCCGAGGCCATCCAACCTGGGGACAGGAGGGGGCTGTACCTGGCATGTTTGTACCATCCCTCCTCTCCCTCTCAGCTTTATGGAACATCATCATCCCTAGCCACTAGCATCTTGGAGAGCCCCCAGCTGCCCAGAAGCTAACTCTTGTGCTTTTTTTAGCCGTGGAACGTCTCTGAGGCCCAGCTCTCACTCCTTAAATTCCTACATTCCAGCCCCGCTGGAGCGATGCCCCCGGGCCGGGATGTAATTGAATCTCAGGCGCTGCTGCCGTCCCCCAGAACTGGGATGGATATTGGTTCCCTCCAAGTGCAGGGAGCCAGCCCTTGGCCCCCTGAGCCTGCAGCAGCCATGCTCTGCTCTGGGAGGCCAGGGGCCACATTGGGCTATTTAATCTTTCTGATATTATGCTGGTGCACAGGCTGCCTTTGAGCTCCCTAGCCTGAAGACACACACGCGGCTGCACGGCTCTTACCTCTCACAAACACGTAGGTGCTGACTGCTGTGGTGCCCTCGATTTTGGCATCGATGTACTTGTAATAGCAGCGGTAGTAACCCGTGTCATTCGCCTGTGTCTCTGTCAGCAGGAGGACTTTGCAGTACGGCTTCGTGCCCGTCCCCTCACAGTCTTCTTCTTGGATCCTGTGGCCACTGCTGGGGGCTGTTGAAACCACCAACTCTGTTTCCTTCTCCTTCCCAGCAGGGTCCACTTTGCCCCCCGGCCACGACCACTCCAAGGGATGCTGGCCTCTAGACATGGGCAAAGAGGAGAGTTAGCTTTGGGCTAAGCAGGATGAATGCAGTGGGGATTTAACTGCCCTGTGTCACTGCACACATCCACGTGTGGCCCAACCAGTCACTGCTCTCAGGCTGAGGCATGGAGGAATGGCCATCCTCCAAGGAAAACAGCAGGCACGAAGAGATGGAGAGCATCTTCGCTAACTGTTGGGCAAGCACAGGCCTGTTCCCTTCCCCGGGCCACCTCTCCGGCCATGCTAGGCTCTAAGATACCAGCCCACTCACAAGCAGGTCTCCCCCTCCCATGACTTTGTCCTACTGGTATTGAAGCCAGGACAGGGAGCCACGCAGGGCCCTGAGGGAAAGGCTCCATTTATTCTTGTTATTAAAAGGGTCCAGAGCTATTAGGAAAACACGTGGACGTGATGAGTTCCCTTGGCTTAGTGCAGCTGCTGGCTGGGGCTTGTGGTGTGATGAATGGAGTGGGAAGGAGAGCAGACTGGAAAGAAAATGGGAAAAGAGAAAAGCAGGAGGGAGTCAGGGATAAAAGAAGGCAAGGAGAAAACAAGGGGAGGCTCACCTGATCACCTTCTATCCATCTGCCCATTGTACTTTCTTCCCCGCTGCTGTGGGAGGGGGTTCCCTTGCTCTGCACAGTGCCCTGCAGCCCCCTCAACCCCCCAGCACACTCCCTTGGCTGGCCTGGGGCTGATGCCCCTTCCCACCTCTGCACAGACTCTGAGCTACAGACACCCCTCCTAGGGCACAACTGCAGAACCTATTCACCAGCAGCTTGAAGACAAACAGAGAAGTTCAGGAACTGCAAGAACTCCCCAGACAGAGTGTGCACGTGTGTATTTATATATAGCAGAGGATCTCCACAGCAGAGCGGCTTGCACGCCTGTGCACGTGCCACCATAGCTTGCTATAACTGCACTTGTTTACTACAAACAAACCAAGCTTTTATTCCGTGCTGGAAGTTTCCTTCTGTGAAATCAGAGCCCCTTTCAGAGGAAGGCCTAGTCCCCACTTGAAAGTTTGCCAGTGTAGCTAAAAGTCACTTAAGAATGTGGGAAAAAAAGGAATGGGGGGAAAAAGAAAAAGCCATCAGAAGAAACAGCTGTGGGGGTAAAAATGGCTTTTTGTCAGCACTGTTTGCTCTATTAGGGGAAACTGGGCTCATCTATTATGTGAGTTGGGAATAGGCATGTTGGCACATGCAGCTCCTCTGCCAGGGCAGCTCTGTGGGCAGATTTTTTAAAGCAGAGCCAGACTGTGACCGTCACCGATAGCTGGATCCAGACAGCAAGGGACAGCGAGGAGGAAGCGAGATAAGGTGCCATCGAAGGGCACAATGGCTCAGACGCAATGAGGACAGGATTTCTGTCCAAGTGTGAAGGAAAGACCTGCCCCTTTGTGTTTGTTTTCAGCAGCTGGTTTGTCTTCGTGGGGACTGCTCTCTTCCAGCTCCCGCTGCCCAGCTCGCCATGGATGAGTTCAGAGGCTGTGTGCTGCACTCGCAGGCACAAGGGCTCTGGAGTCAGTGACGTGCCCATGGGGACAACCACACAGCCCCCCCCGTCCCGACCTAGATCAAACTTCTTCTTTCATTAAAAAGGCCAAATTGGCCTGGAAGTACAGCTCTAGCAACTTGTGTCCATGAATCCCAGCAGGCTTTTCCAAAGGTTCAGTCTCACAAACACTTCAATAAAAAAAAGACTCTTAAATTTTGAGGTTTTCCTATCTTATGCATGCTCAGAGAAAATAATAGTAAATGTGATTACAAAACCAGTAACACTCAGTGGCCTCTGCTATGCCCACTGTGGCTGCACCCATGGCCCCGCTGCACCAGGTGCAGACCATGAGCTGGCCCTGCTCTGAACCTAGAACTGAGAGCTTCAGACCCCGATTGCACAAAGGAGCCCCAAAGCTCTTTGCCTTTGCTCAGGCAGTTTTGGCACTCCATGTGGAGCAGGGTAATTGCACAAGTCTCCAGCGTTTCCGCTTTCTGTTTGTTTACCCACTGGGATTTTCACGCATTATCAGATCCACTTGTTTTATTAACCATCAAGGCTAGCAGTAGCTGAGTGACACATACTTATATAAACATGGATGGGCCAGTACAAACAGACCTGCTGACCAGCCTGTGGGCAGCTCTAAGCTGGGGCATTCCTTGCATCATGTGTTGCTTGACCAGATTTGGGGAGGACACAGGAGGTATAGGCATTAGCCTGAGTCCCAGTCAGCATTGCCGGTGTGTTAAGAGGACCAGAAGAAGGCAGGGGTGAGGGCAGGCCAGGCTCACTTGGGTTTACTTCTGAATCTACCCTCTTCATTTGGGGAAAGGTCCAGGCAGCAGTTTTGGATGGCTTCCTCCCTCCTGTCACCTTCAAGGATTTGTTCCCAGGTTGTTTTCTTGCAGCTCTGTGATAATGTGCCTCTGGGTGATGGAGCCTGCTGATGCCAGCTGGAAACAGAAGCACTGTAGACTTTTCCACAGCTGTTTTCCTAAATCTTTTCAGGACAGATGCTCTTCAAGGGAGGCGTTGCAATTGGCACCATTTCCTTCAATCCTCTTTGAAGCTCCTAAGCATGGTATGGTGGGCAAAGCTGGCTGTGGCTTTGTGGATTAGCTGGGATAAGACCGCCTTCCCCTCAGCATGACAGAGGACGTCACAGCAGTCATACACGTGTAGAGAGGAGCAGCAGGTGCTGTGCATCCCTGGACACTGCTCTGGAGCAGCTATGGCACTGCCTTGTCCTCAGGCTCCTCCAGCCCTGCCATAGCACTCATTTCCTCTGTGGGAGCCAAGAGGGCTCCGGGGTCAAAGACTTCATCTGCCAGAGCAGGGTTTGTGCATCTGCAAGTGCCTGCACATCAGCTCTGGTCACATACATACCATGGCTGGGTGACACTCCTACTCCACCTGAGTGCCCAGCACCTGCGGGATGGGACAGGATGGGACAGCCAGGATCGAGTTGATCTCTCTGGAGGTTTCAGCTGTTGTACAGCCAGCTTCTGTGGGCTCTGCTCCAATATTTATGAGCCAGAACAACACAAGCTCTCTGGTTTTCCCCAGCACAGGCTGCTGAGAGCATGAATGCAGAGATTCACAATATTCTTGCCTTCCTTCTTGGGAGGGGAGCTAATAAAAGATGCACTGTCCATGTGAGCACCAGCCCCTTTGTGCTGCTCTGCCATATGCTTAGGTCAAAACATCACTGGGGCTCTCAGCCAGGCCTGGCATGACCTATATTTTGGGGAATGCTCCTACACTGGTCCTTTGCTCTGTCTGGATCTTTCAAGGGTGCTTTGCGCTGAGTGACAAGGGAGCCTCCCTGTATGTGATGCCATTTGCAGCATCTGGTGGCACCATCCAGATGTGCTGTATCTTTGGGCCTCAGTTAAGCACACCAGCTCTTGAGGTGTCACTTATTCTGTAGCCTGGATGCTGATCACCGATGAGGCTAGGCAGGCAGCAGAGCAGGAGGGGAGCTGCAGAGCTGCTGGTATGTGAGATCTGGGCTGCTGCAAGGGAGCCTGAGAGCACAGCCAGCTGCAGGACTCTCACGCTCGGGTGGGTGAAGCTTGAAAGGTCTCTAGGGAGTCTCACAGGAGGGTTTTAAGCCCAGCTTTCTGCTGCAGCACTGCTTCAAGCAGGCCCCTACTCCTGGCTCCAGGGCAGCTCAAAGAGCAGCCAGAGGACATTGTTCTCAAGGGAAGACCAGGGTCAAACTGAAGCCACCTCCAACACAATGCTCAGCAGGGAATCCCTGGATCCTGGATTTGAATTTGTATTTGTTTCTGCCCAACCCTGCCCCATCACTCTCTCCTTTGCCTGTTCTCTTGGTGGTCTGCATGTTTTTCCCTTCAGCTCCCATTAACACAAGCCAGGTCTTCCCAGGGTGGGCCATGGTCCAGAGAAGAGGTTGGAGAAGCAGCTGGGTGTAATTAGAGATCCAGGGACAAGGAAAGATTTACTTTTAATTCAAATGAAGTAACAGTGTCCCACAGTCAAAATCCTCATCAGACAAGCACAGGCTTGAGAGCCCAGAGAGAGAAAGGGAACCCCTGACTCACCCAGGAGATGCTGAGACTTATCTACCTGTGGATGGTGTGAAGGACAGTGCACAGCCCCGAAGAGCACATCTGGGATTAGCAGGGGCCAGAGGCAAGGAGCAGCCAGGGAGCAACATGAGCAGAAGCTGCATAGGTTATAGCACTGTTTGCAGATGGCCCTGCTGCTCTTTGGCTGGCCAGTTCTGTCCTGCACAGCACCTGGGAGCCAGGGGTAGGGATGCTTCTTATCTCAGTGCTGTCCACACCAGCATGTTGTATGGATGCTGGCTAGTGAGCCTGAAAGACAAGCCTTGGCACTGCAGCAAGAAACAGTCTGAGAGACTGCGTAGCTTGTATGATGCTCTCTGCAAGGGCAGGCTGTGCAGAGTCTGCACTGGAAATAAGAAATTTGTTTTCCACTTCATGTGATTTTCCTTTGCATTCATTAATAAATAATGAATACAGGGTTTTAACAGAGAGTGACAGTTCCCACATCCCTCTGGAGACAACTGCCATGGCACAGCACTAGTGTGCCCAGACTCCCCCTTTCCCTCTATGCCCCCCACAGCAGCTATATATGACTGACCAGAGTCCTTCCAGCTCACACATTGCCTACAACCTAGCACATACCCATGGCTCCCTCAGGTCACCATTCAAACAAGCCCACAACCACTTAGCTTCCCAGACTGAGTGAAATCAGTTCACCATGGCCATCAACCACCTCTCCTCTGTCCTTATCCCCTGGTTATGAACTGATTCACAAAGTAAAAGCCATGCCATCTGTTCCAGGAAAAGTTAAATATGCTTGTGACAAGACACGCATGCAATGCCAGCCAAGTGCTGCAGTAATTGCTCCATGGTTATATATAACACTGAGAAACTCCCATTTGGGGCCCAGGCTGAATTATGCCCCCATTGGGCCCTAGCACTCGGATCCCAAGCACAGATCTGCTTTCAGCTGCTGAAGGGAAACTCCAGCTTCGTCAGGAAAATTGACCTTGGTAATTCTCCCAGTTGATTTTTGTTTTGTTTTGTTTCTTCTTTCCAGGATAGGGGAGAGTACTGAGAATATGTACAGCCAAGAAGTGCTCCAGCATGGGAGAAAACAGTTCAGGCATATCACCTTCTCAGAGCCACAGTCTCCAGATCAACCAGCAACTCTCCAGTTCCTCGCAGAGTTCTACTCTTGACCTGGTTGGGGCTTCTCTTCACCCCCATGTGTACAAATCAGAGCATTAAATCACAGCTTCCTAGAAAAGCTAGAAGCCTCTCAGCCACCACTAAGCAAAACCTTGCCTTATCCATGGATATTTCTCAGTGTCCTCCAAAATGACCTCCCAGATTTAGAAACCAGAAGTACAACCCTAGCAGCCCCTGATGAGGTGAGAACAAGTAATGTCAGAGAAACACAAGGAGAGTTAGGAAGGCCAGTTCCCCTGAAGAGCTTACAAGGAAGCTATCAGATCACATAAATGTTTCTCTGTCTTCTTTCTGCCTGCAAGACTACAGCAGAGGTTATCACCATCTCCTTTGAGACATCTTCAGCTTCTTTTCCAATTAATTAATTAGATGAATTCACACCACGGAAGGTTTCTAGTCAGCTGTGCTAATTTGCAGGTGTGCTGCAGCCAAGATGTCCCTGGTGGGCTGCCTTTGTCTGGTCCTCCAACACTTACCAGGTAAGAGCAGTCTAGGCAGAGCCATGTGCCTTACCTGCAGGTGATGGTCAGCGTATCCTTGGCGTTGATGACGTGTTCCTCCTCAGTGATGCTAAGAGTAGGGGGGGTCATAGAATAGCTGCTCACCAGATCTGTGGAGAGAGAGAGATGGGATGATGCAGACATCTGCTTGTCTACACCCGCTGCTGTGGTCAGCAGCTTGTTTGGCATCATGAGCCTGGAAAGAGGCAAAGCCTCCTGAAGGAAACATTTCATAGGATTCTGCTTCCCTTTGGGGACAGATTCTTTCATAGGATTCTGCTTTGCCTCTCTGGGACACAAATGATTCAATTGCAGCCCTCCTGGCTCTAGTGAGCTGCTGCTCTTCAACAACAGCTCTAGGGCTGGGGCCAGGCAGCCCCTGGGGCTCAGACAGACAAGCACAGATGAGGGTCAGAAAAAGAATGGAAGATCAGAAATCAGGGGATACAGGTGTGGCCATTCCTTACCAGCTGACTGAGGTTGGACTACTGCTCTGAAGTGATGTTATCTGATAAATGGAGGGAGTCTGACAGATTCTTCTACGTGCATGTGGCCTTCTGTAATCAGGGGGACAAATCAGAGGTGCCCAGATTCCACAAATGCAAACCCCTTGTGTTTGTGCAGAGATGCTCTCAGGAGCCAGCAGGCATTCGGTGAACGCCCTTCTCCTGCCAGGCACTCTTGAGACAGGCAGTCACCCAAACAGGGCCAAACCTGTTGGGATTACACCAGCCCCCTTTCCCTGCACGGCAGCTGGACAGGCATCCCTGGAGTGAAATTATCCAGGCTCAAGGATGGGCAGTTAAACACAATACCACACACTGCTTCTCCCAGCTTTTGTCTGGGAGAGTCCTGCTTCTCACGTGCTTGCATCTCCGGCATGCCAGACACGCACCCCGAGTGAGTTCCTCATGGGCAAAACATCTCGAAGTACCGGTTAACCTCAGAGATGTAGCAGTTGTTTTTCATTAGCACGGTGTTGCTGACTGTCATTACTTCATGATCTTTATCTTAAGACTCCAGCTTCTGGAGACACGAGATAATTCAAAAGCAAAGCCTTGGTGACTGCAAAAACAAGCAAGCAAACTAACCAGAAATAGAAGGGGGGAAAAAAAAAAGTTGCAAAATGTGAAGCTGTGACTCAGGTAGATGCTAAATGCTAAGGAAGAAAAGAGTGTAAAAATATGCTGCTAGCTGGATTTTCTACAGGAACAGGAGGTTTCTGCAACCACGTTCTGTGCATGACTCTCTTCCCTTTGTAACAAAGCTGTTTATCAGTTTTGGAGAGATCTGGTAGAGAGGGAGAGGTCTTGAGGACATGGCATTTCCATGAGTTTCACAAGCAACAAGAACACCATATGCCACCTCTCCTCCAAAATCGTGGCCTGAGGACTGCAGGCCTTGGAAGGCCTGTGGTGGAGCCATGCCATGAAGATTTCTCAATGGGGAAACCTGCTCACACAGGTTTTGTCTCTAACACAGGAGACACCAAATGCTTGCCAGCCCCTGTGACACAAGACCTCGGAGGGGTGGCATGAGGAGACAGGCCCGTGGAGGAGCCGGGGTGCCCGGTGTCCACCACTGCTAGGAGAAGCTGCCAAGGGGAATGCAACAGTAGAGGGACGTGCTGAGCGGCACCGCCGTCACAGCCAGGCCAGGGCTGCCGGCCTTGTTCTCCCCGATTGTTCTCCACTTCCTTCCCGCCAGCGCATGGCTCCGTGGTGGTGTCCCCGTGGCTGCCCCCATGGCAACGGCGGGGCACAGGCCATCTCCCCCCACCATCTCCCACCTCCTCTTCCCTCTCCTGCAGGAGGCGGTATCAGCCCAGGGGCTGCCCCAGCCCACCTCCATGGGGGTCCCACTCCCCCAGGCCCATCCTACAGGCACCCCTTTCTCAATGACTACAACAATGGCAGCAGCCATCTTTTGTCATACAGCACGTGGGTCAGCGTCAGTGCGGCCCCTGGGACTGGGTGGTGCCCAGCCCCCATGGAGGACACCCTGCCTGGTGCCTCCAACCTCCCATTCCTGGAGGGAGGGGACATCAGATGTCACACACAAAAATGTGCCCTGGGGCTGTGAAAATAAACGACCACATTTTTGGTAAAATCCCTTCAAAATGCAACAAGGTTTATTAAAAAAAAAAAAGAAAGGGAGGTGGGGGGAGGAAGGAATCTGACTGCTAAGCTGCATTTCCTATTAATGCTGGACACACTTATCCCAGTGCAAACACTGCTTTCCAGATGGATGCAGCCTGCCAGTCCGTCACCCCAGCAAGCAGCTGGGGCGTCTGCTGTGACCACGGTACACAGACCAAAATGGAAAAGGTACAGCTTGCCATCCGGCTGGCTGGGGACAGGAGACCCTCTCATCCTGCTGGTGCCCCAGGGCAGAGAGAAGACTATTCCCTAAAACCCTGGCATGGCAATGCCTGGGGCTAGCTACAATAGGCGCTGAACTTAATCTCAAAACTGGAGTGGCATCTCCCTTGCCTGAACCCCTAAGTGGTCCAATGTGGCAGGAGCCTTTTAGTCATTGCTGTGCACTGCATCTACCCCTCTGCCGGGCTCAGGGGGAGCAGGATGGCTGCAGAATAGCCCCCTGCCTCCCTTCACATGCTGCCTAGTGACCTGTTAGCAAACAACGCCGGGGGGTGGAGGGGAAGAAAGAAAAAGTACGATCTGTGCAGGTTGAGGCTGTGGGATTCCTGCAGATGCATCCTGTCCGTGGCCCTCTGTGAGTACAACAGGAAAAGGAACCACTGCTCCCTCCGAAAGCACCACGACGCGGGGCTGGGGACGCTCCCGCTGCTGGCAGCCAGCACTGGACCAGCCCTCACAGCCGTCCAGCCTCCTTGCCGGTCCTGGACTGCTGGGAACTTCAGGGACTCCCCTCATCATGCCCTGAATCACGCTGGAGATGCAGTGCTCACCCTGACACTCCATTCTGGGACCAGCACTTCGGGGCACTGGTGCCCACAGCCACCCATGGCATCCAGGACAGGCAGAGGGATGCACCGTCATTCCCAGCCTGCAAAAGCATCTTCAAGGTTATCAACTTCCCCCCCACTCCCCAATTCTTCATCCCTCTTTGTGCTTGCCAGATGGATCTACCCCATTGCTGCCCCTGCTTTCCCCCCCGCCCCCTCGAGGGAACACGTGCCTTGCTACGGTTCTCTCCCATGTCTCGCTCTCCCCAGCACTGAACTCAGTGCTGGGTTTGGCCATTAAATCTCTGCTAACCGACATACAGATGGTTTGTGTCTCTGGCAAATCCCAGGGTGTGAGGGAGATGTCTCCAGAGCATGAAGCATCTCCTTTCCTCTGAGTTCCTCCTTCCCCACCTCCAACCTTAGCAATGCTTTATCTCCTCAGCCCTCCAAGCAGACCCCGCTCTCTCTTGCACACCATATCATGCCCTTGCACAGGGAGAACATTAATGTAATTAAGGAGGCATGCAGCAGCCTCAGAGAGCTTTGTTTTTTCAAGATGGTTTCCAAGCAAGCTGGCAGTGGAATATTAAAATAAACAGAGGGGGATTGATGGGATGCTGGGAGAGGAAGCAGGATCCCACAACCACTCACACCTTGTCTATTTTCAGAGAAGAGCATTTCCCAGCGGTTTTCCTAGCCTTGATCTCTCAGTACGTGGCTCTGAAAGGAGCCAGGCTGTACCAAGGGCCTTCTCCTTATCACCATCAGCTCCTTCATTTTCTCCAGCCTCCTCCACCTCCTTCTGCACCCTGAAATCACCGCTGCTCTCAGCGCGGCAGGGCTGCCCACTGGGGTTGTGCATCCAGGGGCTTTCCCTGCCTGTTGGGGAAGCCACACTTGCCATGGAAAGAGCTACCCACCCCAGGGTGCCTCGCAGAGACTGAGCAGCCCGCTTGTTCCAGCCTTATGCCTGACCTCGAGCACATAGTGGGAAAGCCTTGCTAGGGGCCTGGTGTTCCCTTGCGGTGGCTGCAGACTCCTAAATCACTGCAGAGCAGAGCCTGTGCCAGAAGCAGCACCACCATAGAGAGCAACAGCTTTGAGCGCCCATTCAAAGGCTACGTGTGGATGGGGGTGCAGGCATAGTATGGCACCACATGGCTCCCGCTCTCCTTCTGCTTCCAGTTGCAGGAAGCCCTGCACCGGATCCTCCCTTTGAGCCCCCACACACTACCTCAGTCCCTCTCCGCTTCCCCTTCCCTCCCTCTCTGCTGAGTCGGCCCCGCTGACTGATTAACGGGGCGCCTTTCCGGAGAGGGATTTTGTTCACACTCTGTCCTTCTTGCTGACTTCCTTCCCCAGCACTGGACTGGATTGCTCTGGCCACAGACGCTGTGTGTCCCCAGCTAAACCAGCACAGCCTGTGCTCCTGCCACCAAATTTACAGTTTTTGGGGGTTTTGTGACCAGAGCTGCAAAATAACACATACTGAGCAAAGCTTATGTAGATGAGGCTCTGTGCACCTTGCATACCCAGCCCAACCCAGTCTGCCCAACCCCAGCACTGTACTGAGGCAAAAGAATCATAGAGTCACAGGGGTTGGAAGGGACCTCGAGACATCATCGGGTCCAACCCCTCTGCCAAAGCAGCTCCCTAGGACAGGCCACACAGGTCGGCATCCAGACGGGGCTGGAATCTCTCCAGAGATGGAGACTCCACACCCCCTGGGCAGCCTGTCCCGGGCTCTGTCACCCTCACTGTGAAAAAGTTCCTCCGCATCTTGGTGTGGAACTTCCTGTGCTCCACCTTGCAGCCATTGCCCCTTGTCCTCTCCCCACAGACCACTGAAAAGGGGCTGGCCATTTTCCCCTGCATCCCATACTTAAGATATTTATAAACATTATTAAGGTCCCCCCTTAGTCTTCTTTTCTCAAGGCTGAACAGCCCCAGCTCACTCAGCCTTTCCTCATAGGGGAGATGCTCCAGGCCCTTAATCATCTTTGTAGTCTCCTCTGGACTCTCTCCAGGAGATCCCTGTCTTTTTTATACCAGGGAGCCCAGAACTGGACACAACACTCCAGGTGGGGAAAAGAGGTAGGCTAGAATGGAAAAAAAGTGTGTCCTTCCCCAAGAAAAGCTACTCTGACCCTGCTACTGCCTCTAAAAAGATGTTGCTATATTCGGGCAAAAATTCCCAGTCAATGAGCATCCCAACAAAACAAGGGGGAAACTTAAGATCTTTCCACAAAAGGAGCTTCTGGGAGATTCTCACTGAGCAACCAAATCCCCAGACTAAGGCTCCAGGATGGAGTCCCTGAATCTACCCACACTCTGCATCTGCACCATAAACCACCACGGATGGGCCTCTTCCAAGCCTCTGGGCTCAGAGAGCTGCCCTGGCTTATCCCTGGCTGGGGCTCAACAGCACTCTGAACGCCCTGGGATTGCTCAGTGCCCAGTGCTGCCACATAACCCGATGTGGCTCCTCTTGCAAAGCATCTCCCATTTCTCTTGTGTTTTTTCCACCAGCCCAAAGCCTTGGCTGCCCTGAGCTGCCCCTGCAGACCTGGTTGGTGGGGTTCTTCACTTGCATGCACTCAGACATTCAACCTGTGCACCACAGTTCCTGTGTGAGCAAAGACCTGCTCCTCAAGAGGTAACAATAAAATTCTGGTACCCTGCTGGCAATTGGGGAAGCAGGGAGTGAAGAACCCTTTTTGATGCAGAAGAGCAGCAATAGCCAACTCTGGGGGAACAGGGAGGAGAGGTTCTCTCATGTTTTTCTCATGTTTTCTCATGCTCTGCCCCGCTTTCTGCAGACCCCTCCCTCCAGCTTTCCAGGCTGGGCTTGTCTGAATTAGCAGCATTGGCTGGCAAATGTGCACCATTTCCCCTTGCTTTCAGGAACTAACCCCAGCACCACAGGTGCCTTTTCCCCTGCTCTGCTCCAGTTACCTCTTCCCCACCTGCCCCGTGCTGGTATAACTGCCCTGGTTCCTGGTGCTGGAGGACACCCAGCATCCCATAGGCACACGGGATGTCCATGCACCAGAACCAGAGCCAGGCCAGCTTCCCACTTACTGGGCTGAAGTTCCCCCATGGAGCGACTCCTCCTCATGCACGAGGCAAGCATCCAGCTGTGGGCTGGAGTGACAAAGCGCGAGTGTCACATCACGCAAGGAGCAGGCAGCTGGCAGAACAGCAGGGGGAATTTGGGTGTAGGGCTGTCAGCTCCTCCTCTTCCTCCTCCTGGTGCTCACCAGCACGGAGGAAGGCTTGTTTTGCAGAGAGGTGAGATATCACAGGAGGCTGCGAAATGAATGGCAGGCTCCAACATGGGGATGAAATGCCAGGTGTTTTCTCTCCAGCCTCACAGCGGGCAGGGCGAGCCCCAAACCATGGTGGGAATGCACACCAAAACGGAGCAGGTTCTGCCTGTGAGAGCAGGGTGACAGCCTCCCATGCCCACAGTGGGGCTGGGGGAAACACGGGGAGGTGGAGAGCTACAGGGCTCTGTGAGCAAGATGGAAACAGGCAGAGGCATAAGCAAGGAATAAATTAAACCTGGTAATGACAGCAAACTGGCAATCCCCACAAAACTATGTGTTTACACAAGGGCAATGGAAGCAGGGCCCTTTTTATGGGGTTCATGAAAGATGTTTCTTTTTCTGCAGCCTAGGGTTGACCATCACTCCAGACCCATCCCAGGAAGGGGTAAACACAGGGGCTGGGCTCCTCCATGCAGGATGAGCCCCTGTGCTGAGCTTTGGTAGTACCGCTGTCCCAGCCACCCAACTCACTCCCTCATGTCAAAAGCTCATTCAGGCCTGGGATGAGACCTTTCCTCTTCTCAGGGTGGGCAGTGCCACTGGCAAGACAGCTCTCCTCTGGTCTAGAGAGGTTCATCCATGGACCTTAAAGCCCTGGAATGTTGAAGTGTGGTGGGTCTGTCCCCTCACCATTTGGACTTTCCCAAAGTATCAGTTGTTCCTTCGCTCCAGCTGGGGCAAGCTGTCCTTTCTCAGGGGATGCAAGAGACTGCTAATTATAGGTACTCAATCAATACTCAGAAACCCAGAGGTGATTGTTGTTATTGGATATCTGATCCCTCTGTCCAACATCAAAAACATAACAAGCCCTTAACTTTGCCCCAAAAACTCCTGTGGGTAAATCGGTGTATGGAGGCAGGAGCCCCCCTCAGCAAGGACCGATGTGAGGGCTGAGCAAGGGGCCACCAGAGCTGGTTGAAATGCTTTTTCCTTGGCACCAGCCTCAGAGACATCCCAAGCACCATGGCTCTGTAGCAATGCCAGGTGAGGAGGAAGGACATGGATCCAAGGACATTTGTGAAGGACAAGAATTAGGGCTCTCAGCACCTGCAGCCAGGTGAGACCCCAGCCAAAGCATCCCCACCTGCCAGCCAAGCAGGATGAGGTGGGCAGAGATGCAAGCAGTGCATCCTGCGATAGCATCATGGTTCCAACACAAGCAGAAGTAATCACAACAGCCAGACCAGCAGCACTGCAAGGCTGGGCGTCCTGCTCTGCTCCCCCAGACCTCAGTCCAAAAGGCTGCTCTGGCCTCAATGCATGCACCTCTACAGGTCTGTTTGGCCTCTCAGTGCTCAAAGCTTTCATTAACTGGGTCTTTTCTATCAAGGCACAAAAAGCCTCAGAACCAACCGCACTGATGGGGAGTGAAGCAAAGAAAGCCAGGAGCCATCTGGGCTCCTTCATCTTTTGGGCTTGCAAGCCAGCAGCTTCATCAGGGGACACAAATGGAGGAGCTTGAAAGCAGAAACCACTTTTGAGGGTGCTGGGCTGTCCTGAGGAGCAAAGCAACTCTAATCCTTCAGTCCCAGTCCCTTGGTGCCTCCAGGCAGGGATTTAAATCCCAGGTATTTCACGAGTCAGCTGCCCCGACTATACCAAATGCCCAGCCATGCTGCCACCTGCTTTTGGGACTCTGTCCTGCACTGGGCACAGCCATCCATATCCTTGGGACCTGCCACTACATCATCCCAAAGCATCCCTAAGAGGGGTCAACAAGCGCCTGTCTGGGAGCGTTTATCTGTCTGCCTTTCTCCCTCCGCAGGAAGCACTATCTCACCATCGCCCTGCCTTGCTCCAGCCTGGTTTCCTGCTCCATCCTGCCAGGTTTACCCTGCTTTTTCCTCCTCCCCTCCCCCTGCCCCACGGCTGTCAGGCCATGTTTGCATTTCTGTCTCCTGCCGTCTTTCCTCTCCCTGCACCCCCCCCCCCGTGCTCGCTCCCTACTCCATCCTCCCCGAGAGGCTACGTCCTGAGCCAAAGTTAGCCTCTGTCAGGTAGCCACATGTCCGGCCTGGGGCAGCAGGTCAGCCGGGGCCACCCTGCAGACCTCCTCCAGGATCTCTGCTGTCAGCAGCCTCCCCAGGTCCCGGGGGAGCTGGCTGTTTGCTGCTCTTGCTTGGGTGAGGGATGCTCCTGCACATCAGAGAGCTCGTTTCCCCTCGCGGGCTGCCAGCCCACCCTTTCTGCTGTTGGCCAGGGGTTGGCCAGACACCGCTTTGTTTGGTCCCCCATTCCCTGAATCGCTCCGGGTTTGTTGGCTGCCTGCTCCTGCCCAGAGAATCCTTTTCCTGCCTTTGAGATAGAGGATGCTCAAACCATCTGTGCTTTTTATTTCCTTGTAGAAACTAACAAGCCAAGGATTGCTTCCTCTCCCTGACATTTCGGACGATAGCTCCGGCTCAGCGGGATGCACAGGGAGGGGACCCCAGCACCTTCTGACAGGAACAGGACCTATTCTGTCCACAGGATTCACACCCTAAGGGCCAAAAATCCTCAAGCCTGCCAGAATGCCTGTGGCAGCTCCCACTCTTCCACCGCCGTGGCTCTGCAGGAACCCAGGGCGAGCCGCCCTGCTTAGCATACACAGCCACCCCTCTTCCAGTGGCCCCTATTAACTGCATGGCTAAACCCTTGCAAAACTCAATTAAAATTATCCTCCCACATCTTAAGGACTGTCAGGTTGCTTCTCTTCCCATTTTAATTTACTTCTTTCAAAATCTTGCCCTGCTCACATTCTCTGCCCCCGCAGGACGTGATTAATGCGGCACAGAAAAAGCAGAGGGACCCGATGGCTTTAGGGGACTGCTAACAGAAACTAGCACCATCTCTAACCTGAAGGGGTTCAACGGATAGTCCACAGCTCATGTGAAATGAGTATCAGTCCAAACCTGGTACCTGGCCCACAGGCATTGCCAGCATGAAGGGATGGCCAGGAGGGGCCAGGGACGTCTCTCCGTGGGCCCTGAGGGTCTGGGGTCCCTGGGCAGGTGGCTCTGGAAAAGTTTGTAGTTGCTTCCTCAAGTGAACCTGTTTGTGACAGGCTCAGGAGTTGCCTGACCATTGCAGGATTGAGAGTTTAATTCCACCCTGTGACTATTCAGTAGCTTTACTCACTAGAGTACATCTGGCAGCAGTGGGTATGAGCCCATGGGACACTTAAGACAGATCTTTAGCCCCTGAGAAGAAAGGAGAGCTTACACAATGACACAAGGCAAACCACTAAAGGAAACTTATTCACTGATGAAGTTATAAGGTGAACAATAAAACACCTTTTCATGCAGCTCAGCTAAACTGTGAATATTGTCACTGTGGGATATCCAGAGAGAGATTCCCAAGGAGATGGATAAATTCCAATGGACAAGTCACCACCAGCTCTTACACACAGTGATCCAGGTCACACATCCAGGTCTAGGAGTCCCTAAAGCGCCCACTGCCCAAGCAGAGTGGGTACATCAGAACCCTCTGCGCACACCAGGGCATCATCCCCTTTCCCAGAGCCCCAGCTGCCCACACCATGAGTAACTGCCCAGGCAGAGCCAGGTCCAGTGCCTGGAGCTTCACTGCATGGGTGCAAAGGAGGGAAAAAGCCTAAGAAGCAGCAAAGACCCTCGGTTTGGACATCATTAACTACAACTCCACCGTGAGCTGTTCCCAGAGGCTGTGCTCAGGTGAAGCTCCTGTCAAAGCAAGCCACAGATGTGGCCTTGGGGGAAGATGGAGTTCTAGCTAAGCAAGGTTTTGGCATCCGACTCTCTCTGGGAGATGAAGAAGCAGAGGCAGCTGACTGGAAAGTCAGACAGAGCCCAAGGGTCAGCACTGAGCAGAGAGAGAAAAGGGCAGCAGCATTTAGAAAGAAAAAAAAATGGCACAGGTTTGCTTTTTCCTTCATGTGTGTGGGCTTAATTGCTGGCCTTTGAAGTTCAGCTCTTCCCAAGGCTGCTGGCTTATGGGCAGGCTGAAGAAATCCCTGTGCCCCACTCAGGGCAGGTTTCCTCCATGTGAGCAAAGCTTGTGGACCCTCTGCCTGCCTCCTGCCCAGGCTGACCGTGCTGGGATTTTCCAGGGGTCTGCAAGCTATGCAGCTGGACTGGGGGGCACTGTGCCAAGTGGGAAAAACCTGCTCCTCCACCTTCATATCCCTGGAGTTTGCATCCAGATGTTCACTACTTAGCTGTGAACTGAAATCAACTCAGAGCCCTCAAACCAAACAGCTGCCCTGGAGCTGGCAGTGCCTGTTCTCTACAGCACAACCCACCCTCACGTTGATCTCCAGCTGCTGAGTGCAAGAGAAGCTGATGAACAGGGTAAGTGGGGAAAACAGTTTTGCAATTAAATGATTATCTTGGCCTTGGAAAACCTGGATCAATTCCCCATCTGCTCCAGACACCCTGCAAGCCCGTCACGCAGCTGATTTGTACCTCCATCCCTGCCTGAGCCACAGAGGGTAGAGCAGCAGGAACTAGGCTGCTCTGGCTTGGAAAAAAAATACTCCAGTGAGAAAGAAGGAATCCCTATTCCTTCTAATGAAATAAAACCAGGAACAAAGAAAATGGCTTTATCCCAGAGCCAATGTGACATGAAAAAGCAACATTAAAAGAGGATGGGTCCAGAAAGTAGGAAGCACAAGCAAAGCTCAGGAGGAATTTAAACTTCCTGATCATCAAAGCAGGGTTTTCAAGCACCAAGTATAATCTAAAAATAATAATAATTAAAAAGCAAGGGGAAGAGTGGTCGTGGGCATGAGAGTGAGCTGCTGCCTGGGGAGCAGGAGAGCACGGACCCTCCTGCACGGCCCAGCCTCTTGCGTGCACACCCGCACGTGCGCACCCGCGCATCTGCACGACCCCTTCTGCTGCCTCTGACAGGGTGGGCATGAGGGGAGGCAGGAAGATCACAGGCACATGCTCTTCAAAAGAGAATTAGTCATCAGAGGTGGCGGCAGAGGAAGGAAGCCTCAGGTACGAGGTCAGACGTGACAAGCAGAGAGGGCTGCTGGAAGAGCTCCGAGCGCTCGCTGCAGATCTAAGAGCCCTCCTGGCATCCACATGAGCAGGACAGGAGGTGCAATTCCCTGGGGTAAATGCACCTACAGCAACATAGGAAATAAGAAATTCCAACCCTCCTGGAAAACACTGCACAGCTCCGCTTTCTGCCATCTTTGAAAGCAGATGGAGCTGGCCAAGCCCAAAACCTTCCCTGATGTGGTTAATAAAAACCTCACTCTGCTCTCTGCAGCATCCCCAAGAGGGACAAGCTCTAAAGAGTGCAGCAAAGCTTTCCTCCCCCTCCCAGCATGGGGTTTTTCTGGGTTGCTCCTCACCCCTGGGTCAGCAATCCCAACTACTACCAGCTAGGCAAAGAGACTTGAGGATGGAGACACTCAGGGCACTGGGAAGAAAGCTGGCCCCATGGGGGCTGCCTGGGTCAGCGATGGCGAGTTACAAGCACACATGCTCTCGGTTTCTCTTGGCACAGAGCTGTGACCACAAGCCAGGACCTGCTGCAGCAGGAGATGATAATCATCATCTCCAAGAGCCAAAGTGTATTGGGGCATACGCGTCACTTGAGATTAGCTGGCTGTTTAACATCTGCACAGATTTCTCTCGCCACCTCCACATAGCACCCCTCCACAGCTATGAAAGTCATTTAGTTCCCTTCCAAGAAAGGCTGAGCTGGAAATGTCACACTTTGTGTATCATCACACAGTTCCTACGATGAAACACCCAGCCTAAATGGCAGCGTTGGACTTCGACGCCATTTGAAGGCCAGTAAGTTAAAACACCTTATGCTGCTTTTCAAAAACAGCTTATGAGGGGGTTACCAAGTTTCATAAACCCCCAGTTACTCCCTTGTTAATGCTCAGAGCTTGGCTGTTGTTTTCCTGTCCAAAGGTGCTTCCCTTTGCCACGCAGCTCAGCGGGGAGAGCACGCAAGCCAGCGCAATGGGAAGGAAGCGTTTACATATGCTAATGACTTCCACTGAAGGAGCACAAGTACCAACGGGGAAATCGTGCTAAAGAGACAACACACCATTTCCTTGCTGTTCCTATTTGGTCACCACGAGGTACATGGTGCTCAGAGATGCAGGGTGAGGCTGGGGATGGCCTTCCAAGCCCCATGGGAGAGCCAAGGCGTGAACAAGGGAAGACGTGTCAGCTCAGACCACAAAGGCAGGAGAAGCTGTTTGTCAGTGGGGCTGTTTTGTCACCACACTGGACCAAGGGGCTGAGGACAGACATGGGCCCCTTCCCATTCTCAGCAACATGGGTCCAGGGACCAGAGCCCTTCCAGGTGCTCTTCAGGCCATTCCACCATGCACATCTCTCTTCCCGCCAGCACAGGTTTCCTAAGTTCACAGGGGCCCTGTTTATTTTTCTCTCTCTCTCTTTTTTTAAATCTACTATTGTATTAAGAAGTGTTTTTCTTTTGGCAAAGGTTACTGTGGGGCCAATGCTGTGTGGAGCCTCCTGCCTTCCATCACCGCCGTAACCTCTGAGCAGGAGCTTAGCCCAGCCAACGTCGCTTATCTTCAATGAAGGCAGGCTTGTATTTCCACCACCTCAGAGAAGACAGATCCCAGCGCTCCCCCTCTCCCCCAGTGCATTCTTTGAAATGCCACCCAGGCCTTGTTATTGCTGGGAGGCTGGAGAGCCAGGGATTAGCTGCCTCAGGCTGCATTAGGCTTTATTTGTCTAAGCAGCCAAGGGTGAGGAGCGGCCATAAACATTGTGAAATGCTGAGCGTTGTGAAGGTGCAATGTTGGGCAACACAGGCACCATGGCAGCAGGCATTGCATCTTGACCTGGGCACCACTGAAGGTGTGACTTATGTCGTTGGATGGGTTCCTGCCTCTCTAGAACACAGGAGGCTTGGAGGACATCAAACCCCATCTTCAAGCGTTCAAACTGGGGGCATCAAGCTACCACCTGTAGCTTCTGGTTGCCCCCATTAGTCCTCATAGCACTTCAGCAAGCAAATGGGGTGGATCTACCCAATGAAGCTGCAAAATGCCATCGCAATACTGTCACCCAAGGGGACACATACTGGGATCTAGCCTGTCTGCCCAGAATGCAGCAGTACAGGGCATGTGGTACCCTTCACTAGCACACTTGGACATCATAGCATGGAGAGGAGATAAGGAACAGAGTATGCCCCAACCCCATCCCAGCACTACTGCCAGAGCCAGCACTTACAGAGAGCCACCCAGGACCTGCTGAATTTGACAGTTTGGCAACAGCCAACAAACCAAATGAGGAGTCATCAGGCCCAGATGCACACTACATTAGCTAAATTGCTTTACAACGGTGTCACTGGGTAACTCCATTTGCAGGCAGGGTGGTTGCTTCCCCCCATGTTTCATCCCAGCACAAGGACTGTGCACCCAGCAGCACGAGGAGCTCCTTAGTGTGAATGCAGCCATCTCCCATGGGAGCATCCTGCACCATGGCTGGCTGCCACGCTTCCAGGACATGCCATTAATCGCCTGCCCTTTGCTTCCCAAGGGCTGAGCACTGCAGTGTGATGAAGGGATGATGGCCACTTAGACCAAGTTATGCCTCACTAGGGACTCTACTCAGGCTTGGACAACTGAATGTGTGAGTGATGGATTTCTGTGGACACTGGATGCCATCACCTCTGCTGGATGAGATGTTTCTTGCTGCCATCACTCTGAGCTGGCAGTTTCCAAATCTGAGCCTAAACCACAAGTTGTGCCCAACCTTCTTGCCTCAGTAAATACAAAGATTTACTGCTGTCCATGGAAACTATTGACTTGACCCTCACTTTTGTCAGTGTTTATTTTTTTAGGTCACTATATTGAGCATCCATCTCTGCAGACACCAGTATTTCAGCAATGTGGAGAACACGTCTCAGAGAGCTGAGTCCCAAGCTGAACCTCACTGCCAGCACACACGTCTGCACAGACACATACATGCTTCCCCCAGCTGACACGGGACCTTCCACATGTGGGGAAACCAATGGAGGGTTTTCCAGGCTCTGCCATACATCCCTATGGGTTTTGTAGGTTTTTTTGGATAACAGCTGGAACCAGTAAACCTTCTGCAGACTTCCCTGCTGCATTAAGAGCTCACTCATCTCTCTTACTCAGAAAGCTGATGGAGAACTCCAAAACCCTCCATGGGACTCCTGGGTCTTGTGAACATACAGACAGACCTTCCCAAATGTGGGGAGCTGCTACCCAACTCTGGTACCCAGACGGGCCCCACAGGGTCTGCCAAGCCCCACTGAGCCCTGCCAGGGGCTGAAGTGGTGAACCTGCTGCAGGATGGGTGCTTTGTGTCCCCAGAGAGGAAGGGGACGGTGCCCCAGGTGGGAGGCTTGGCTGCCATGGGTGCTGCTCACTGCCTAGCACTGGCTGCTCAGAAAAGCCATCATGAGCTTGCAAATTCTTTATAAGCTCCCCACATGACACAATTACCCAGGGGCCAGATCCTGAAGCCCTTTCTTCCCTCTTTACTCGGCCCAGTCTCCACTGAAGTAATGTGAAGCACTGGCCTAAATACAACTGAAGGACTTCAGGATTTGTCCCAGTAATAAAAACTTCCTTCCTTTGTCTACTGCTCACTCCACATGATCCCACTACCTCCCAGCCCCGGCTCCTGAGGCTGGGGCCATCAGTTGTTTTGGTTGATGCTGCTCTTCCGTTTTACCCTCTGCCAGACCATGCCCATCCCTGCACACAGCCACAAGCTGTGAGGTGGAGGGAGCCAGGGTGGCTGGCAGGGAAGAGGGTGAAAAGCATCCTGGCAGAGGGGCAGTGCTGGTCCTGGGGATGCACATGCGTATGGACACCACGCTGGCTCGGGGCAGTCTCAGCCATCACCTATCCAAAGGCACCTCTTTGAGTATGGGATGGACTGCCTCCAGAAAAGCCTTTCTCCCCCTCAGACTGCAGAGCCTTAGGCTATACACTAATAACTTTTATGTGAGGGGGACTGGGTCAGATGATTCCTGCCCAGGAAGATACAGCAGGAAGTTTACTCATCCCGCTGGAATAACGACTATGCATCACACTAGGAAGTGACACCTTAAGAAACACGTATGATTTTAAACAAATAACTTGCAATATGAATTCTGCTGGGTTTTTTTTTTCCTGCCATAGAACATCCAGGAGGGTGCAAAGCCCTGTTATCCCCCATGGGTATCTCATCTCCAGCATGGCCACCCAAAACACAAGCTGGGGTTTGGGGGCAGGAGTTCCTGCTTCCTTCCTGTGTCTACCAGCCTCTCACATATTTATGGCATTGATATAGCAATATATGAACACAATTGGTTCATATATTCATATATGAACCATATATTGGTTCATATTCAGAAGTAGTGGATGCCCCATCCCTGGAAGTGTTCAAGGGCAGGTTGGATGGGGCCCTGGGCAACCTTGTGTAGATCCAGGCCTGGAGGTTGGTGGCCCTGCCTGTGGCAGGGGGGTTGGAGCTCTGTGATCCTTGGGGTCCCTTCCAACCCAGACCATTCCATGATTGGACTGATAGAGCAATCCCCTTTGCAGCTATCTCCCTGCCTATGGCACTTGATGACAAAAAGCAAACGCAAAAGGAATTTGAACTTAGCTGAAGCGAAAAGCATTTGGTTTCCAGCTACCAGCACAGTCTGATGACCTAAACCTCAATCCTGCAACTCACAGATGCTCAGGTAGGTGACCTGGTCATATATCAGGTTGCTTAGAGCACAGAAACAACCCCTCAGAGCTCCTGCTGGGGTTGTCTTCAGTCTTCCAGTGAGATCTTTAATACTGGGCAGCTAAAACTGACGCTGTCAGGCAGGCACCTTGGAGCATGCAGCTCTAACCGTCCCAGGGAACACAAAACTCTCCAAGCTGCAGAGGGTCGGTGACCTCAGTGCTGTGAGGCTGTAGTGTGGCCTGTGCACAGGTCTGAGTGAGCCCCGTGCCACCCAGCAGTGCCAGCTCCCCGTGCATCCTGATGCAGAGCACAGCGACGCCAATCTGTGCACTGCACAGACTGAGAGACCAATGTCCAGTCCAACAGCAAGGGCTGCCTTGCTCTTTAAAAAATACAGTCTTGCTGTACATTCTGCCCTTTTTAATTACATTAATTGCCATGGAAACAATGCTCTTATTGGTATGGGAGCAGCCTGGTGGCCTCCACAGATGCAAGATTAAAATCAATGGATACATTGAAATACAGGCTGTATTTCAGGACCTTTTGTGGGTTTGGGGCTGGTCACCATGGGCACATGAGAGAGTGGCTCAGGCACTAGTGGGATGCCATCTTCTATGAAGAGAAGTCTGAGGACAACAAAACACACAGCAACATCCCTTTATAATGTTTATCTGTTTGGTCAGAGCATCCTTGTATGGGAGCCAGACCCCATACTGATGCACGTGCTTAGCTCCTGGTGCTGGCCATCACTCCCAGCTCCTGCTGAAGCATCCCAGCCCTGGCTGCCCATCACGTCCTCATTGCCAGTCAGTGGAAAGCCTCACCTGGCCTCAGACCTTGGCAGGGCAGCTTTGCTCCATGCCTCCTCTCTCCCTATCCACTGCCCTTTCCATCAGCTCAGATGACTCACCAAAACCAAGAAGCCAATATGAAATAAATATATATATACATATTCCATCACTTCTTGGCCTTGAGAGTCTTTTAAATAGCACTGAGGGGGTTGTACACAAACCAGCACAAAGGGAAAGGCTGCCAGTGCCCTTCCCTCCCTACCCGTGGCCGCCCCCGACAACCCAGTGCAAAGGGCAGCCCCGACTGCCCGGCTCTCCCCTCCCGGTGAGGAGGAGTGCTGCCCTGTTCCCTGCTGTGCCGCCCATCATAAAGGGGTCCCTGAGCTGTTATCAGGCAGTGACAGTTTCCGCCATCAGATTCCTCCTGTCCGTCAGGAAAGCTAAATAAGGAACGTCGTTCAGGCGGCTGCAGGAAGAGGGGAAATGCAGGGACATCCGGCCCAGCTGCCAATTTTTCCTTTCCCATGAACCACCGCTGACCTCCACCAAGGGAGAACCTGGACACCCAGCCTGGCATTGGCACCGCTCCTCTTCACTTAACCCTTCCCCAAGGGGATGCCCTGGTCCCCAGAGCCTGTCCAGGGGCAGGGTGGCTGTGGTGGGATGGCGCATGGGCACTGCATCGCTGCTGCTAGCACTGCAGACCAAGGTGGGCAGACTCAGTGCACCGGCTGGCGACTGCCCAGCCAACTGGAGCCACAGCCAGGAGAAGGCTTAACCCTTCCGCGCCCACAGCACGGGCGGGTGGCTACACCTCACATGGCAGCACCAGCTCCAGAGAGCATCACTGCACTGCTCTGCTTCCCTCTGCACGTGCTGAGGCAGGGGCCAGGGCTGAGCTTATTTTCTTGCTTATCCCTCTGTAACCAAACTGAGGTTTTCCAGGCTTTGCTGAGAGCCGTAACCAGCTCTGGTTGGCTGCTGCAGACAGGTAAAAATCTCATCTGCTCTTTCTCTCTGCTCACTCAAGGGCTCTACCCATCACCAACCGGGACCAGGACAGCCCGCAATCTAGTCAAGCCCTTTCTCATGGTCCCTCCTGGAGACAGCCCCAGGGTCCGAGCTGCCTTTCGTTGTGCAGAGCAGGGAGCAGCCGCTTGCCTGCTCTGAGAAGGGGAGACCACAGCCCTCACTCAAAGTATCCCTTGCCTTTCCCTACCACCCCGTTTATCCACGTTTCCCCAGTTTGGAGTCTTTCCTGACCCCCTAAACCGATCCTCCCTCATTAGCACATGACATCTGTCCCACAGCACCTCGAGGTTTGGCCCACAAAGCCTGCGCTGGAGATCCTCACCCTGGAAGGAGGGAGCAGAAACAGAGCAAGAAAAACAATTCACACGTGGGAGAAGTTGTAAGGTGAAATACAAGTCACCGGCTGAAACCTGTTTCTGCTACCTCAGCAGGGAAAAGACTCCAGGAGAGACTCCCTGCTTAATATCCTCCACTTGTAAAACTTAGTGGGAGTTTCACCACGGGGCCAGGTTTTCACCCTCCTCCTGCTGAACTTGCACCTAGAGATGGAGCGGTTTGCCTGCAGCCCAAGTGAGCGGCCACGCCGGGCCTGAGGGCTCGTGCCTCCTTGCCGACTTGAGCGCAGGCCATCTCCACTTCCACTATTCCACATTAACAATGAGGCACTGCAGATGGGCAGTAATACCCTGTGCTGAAAACATCAAAACTATGTTGACCAGAGAGAAAAAGCCCCCCCGGGACCTGGCTAACCCTCTCCTTTAACAACGTGAAACAAGAAACAAAGGTCTGGGTTAGCCAGAGGCAATAAAAACCCTGGAATTAATTTAACCAGTCACTAGATGCCAGTGCAGCTGCAGCAGTATTTCTTTTCCTAACGAAGGACAAAAGATAATTCCAGCTCTGGCCCAGGGCAAGGCTCAGCGCTGGCCTCCCCAGCAGACACTGGCACACACCAGGCCGCACGGTTCCCCCCATGGGAGGCACCCTCTCTGGGCCTCATGCCTGGCTCCCTGTGGCCCCTTGCCCAGGCAGAAATTTGCAGGAGGTACCTGGGGCAGGTCAAGGCGAAACACGGTGCTTGGCACCGCTGGCCTGAAGGTCCCCCTGCTTTCCCACCCCAGACTATAAGTACCTGTGGATTTTTTTCCTGCAAACCCACATATTTTTCCATGTGTAACTGCCTTTGGACCCAGGCAAACATCTACCACCCACAAGGCCCCGTGGTGATGAGCTTCACCACTGCATGGTGGTGTGCAACAAGCCACCAGCACCCACCACGCTCCTTATCCTCCCAGCATAGGAATCCATCAGAAACTGCCTTCTCCAGGCCAGCAGTGATGTTGCAGCCGTCCACTGCAAGGCACCAGTGGAACAGCCCTGCGAGCTTTAATCATTCCTCACACAGAAACCACAACTGTGGCTCCTCCGCTCCAGCTATCCACCCTCCAGGGGCAGCACAGCCTAGGGGGTCTGGCCATCACTGGGCTTTCTGCTTCTCCCCACAGCTGCAGGAACCCCTGGGATCCCCCATCACACCAGGCTTATTGCAACTTTCTCCTTCCACTGGGTTTAAATACACAGCCGCCCCAAACCAGAGGTGAAGGAGCCCCCAGTCTGATCCCCATGGCTTGGGGCTGTTTTGGTCTGGCAGGCTGAATGCAATGGTGCCACATTCATTTGGAAACACCTCTGCTGTGCCAGATTGAGTAGTTGAGAAGGTGGGTGAGATGGGTGCTATGTCCAATGCTCCTGTTGGCCTCCAGAGCTGCTGAGAGCTGAGCAGACCAGAACCATCGAGAACCTCCATCTGCTCAGCAGCTGCTCTGCAAAGCCACCTCCTGAGTGCCATTGACGCCCTGTACAGCATCAGAGAAACCATGAAACCGCTGCCTGGCTGCGTCCCCCTCCTGCTGCCGTTCCCGTGGGATCCTGCTCTCCCTTTCCCTCCCCAGGAACTGCCCCGGGACATGGGGAACAGCCAGTTCCCTCCTGGCCGGCCAGGAACACCTGCCCTTCCCACGCCTGCCCTGGAAAACTCCACACCAGCCTGGGGCCAAGAGAAACCCCAGGGACAGCAATGGGGCAAGGAGAGAGGCAGTGGAGGAGGGCAGGACACACAGGAGGAAGCCCCCTTCTACTCCACCTGTACTGGCAGGGGACATTGTGCTGCCAACAGAGCATCCCCTCAGTCAGCTATCAAATTGGGCTCAGCAACACACACCCTCGCAGCTACTCGTGCAGGCAGCAAGCCGCAGGCTCGCGTGGCCAAGCCAAACCCAGGGCAGCAGTTGCAGCCCACTCACCCAGAGCCACCCTAAGCAGAGGACAGGACACAAGGGGGTGGCTGCCTCCTCCCCAGCAGCCCCTGGGGACCCAGCATCCCTCCCAACACCCACCTCCTCCTCGGAGGCCCTGGCTCGACTTCGTTACTAACAAGCAACTGGGTTAAACTGGAGTGGGGTTTGTTCTGCTCTCGTGGGCTCTTGCACGAAAGGGTGTTGCTGAAAGGGCCCGTGTTTATTACTCCCAATAAAGCAACTGCTTAAATCCCAGCTGCGAAGGCAAATGTTGCTGCTGGCACGGGCAGCGCAGGGCTGTCTGAGCACCCGGCTGGGGAGGTCTGCGTGAGCTTAGAGGAGGGCAAGCAGCGCAGCCAAGGTAACGGGCTCGGGTCCTACACAAGCACGAGCCATTCCCTCATGCAAAGGGCAGATGCTCTTGAAAGCAGCAAGCTGGAGTCCCCAGAGGGCTGCGGGGTGGTAAGCACTGCTCTGAGAGCATCACAGCCCAGGGAACACGCTGTCACCCACATCCACTGAGAGTTACTGTGAGATGCCCTGGAATGCTGGGGCTGAACCTCTACCTGCTTTCCCCATTCCACCCCCTGCAATGGTCAGCTCCCCAGCTCTGCTCCATCCTGGGAGCACTGCAGAGGCAGGACATAGGGAGAACCTGCGTGCTCTTACACATGGCATCCCCTGCTAGTGCTGTCCTGCTTAACCAGGCACCAGGATGCAGGACCAGGCAGGACACAGAGCCAGAACACACCTTTCATCATCTTGAAATTAGTATTTCACCCTTCTCAGGTGGAACAGTCTCACACCCCCGTCCCAGCTTCCAAGGGGAGCAAATACTTGCATCCAGTTGGGATTATGATTAAGGATGAAATTTGTGGGTCTTTCACACGCTGACAGATTGGTCTCAGGTAAAAGAGGCAGCAAATCCCCAGGGTTCAGTCCCCCACTTGAGCTCCACATCACCCTTCATCGCTGCACTAATCAGGCAGCACTGGAGAGCTTCAAAGCTCTGCAGAGCCCTGCGCTGACGAGGCCCACACATCACACAGCCACGCTGGCCACAGCCTCCCAGGCACCGCTCCCCGCACCTCCGGGAGATGAAAGAGCCTGAGAAGAGCTACACGATGCTTTACAAATTGCTAACAAGAGAGCTTTGAACAGCTGCAGCTCCCACTGCGATGCCACCAGCAGCGAGCCCCTTTCTCCCCTGCCTCCCAGAGCAAGCCCTGAGCTCTGGCAGCCCAGTGGGTCCTTCAGCCCTGTGGCACCAGAGCCGTCAGCAGCATTTTGGGCAGAGCACACCTCCACAGCCAGACCCGCAGCCCTCCCGTGAGCTCACTTCCACAACGGCAGCAAATGCCGCCGGCGACAGTGAGTCACTGAGCTGAGGCTATAGAAAATTCTATTTATGCTCCCAAATTCATCTCCCCACGTTGCAAGCTTCCAGCATTACTAACTTTCTGTCGGTCTCGCTCTTATCTGGGCTGTAAATGCTTTACTGGCACGAGCAGGAGCCCTGGCAGCACTGATGGAGCTCTGCCCCATGGTGTCTGCTCTCTGGAAGGGTGCTGCAGCCCCATCTCCACCATGATCCCACATCCACCTGACCCAAACCACAGCCAGGGCCTTAGACTTGCTGCCCAACAGCTTTTTGTGCTATGGGGAGGAAAAGCATTTCACCGGGCTCTGCCTTGGGTCACTTCCCAGGTGGACCTGAGCCGTCAGCAGCCAGCTGGGACAGCACAGCGCGGACCACCGCCTCCTCACGCCTTCCTCCCCAGCACACTGCCTGGTGCTCACAAATTAATGACTCTGTACACGAAAAAATAAACAAACAGAGCAGGGAGCCAGGCTTCCAGCCTGCCCTCCCGGTCCCCTGCTTCCCCACACAGAGAAATCCCTCCTGCAAGGCTCCGACACGGTTTCTCCCTGCTTGCAGCGAGCACACGCACAGCACGGACACAGCGTGGGCTCACCCACGGCCTCATCCCACTGTCCCGGAGCCCGCAGGGACAGCGGCAGGGTCCTCCCGTCCCGTCCTCCCGCTGCGGGGATGTTGCCGTCAGGGACACCCGGGCGGGTGCCGCGGCACGTCTCAGTCAGGGATGCGGGACCCCAGGGCGGGCTGTGGCGGGACTGGGGGAGCAGGGTACCTCAGTGCCGGTACCCATGAGGGATGGAGGAGTCCGGGGCAGGGAGCACCGGTTCCCGTCAGGGATGGGGGAGCCCGAGGCGGGCAGCACCAGGACACGGCACATCCCGCCCGGGATGCGGGACGCCGTGGCAGGCGGTGCGGGTCCCTGCGGGGTCTGATGGGACATGCGGACGGCAGCGCCGCGTCCCGTCCCGTCCCGCCGGGACACCTCCATCCCCAGCGCACCCGCAGGTGCGGGG
>VZTU01013830.1:0-32298 GCA_013400835.1 Zapornia atra
GGGTTTTCAGTCTGTTCCTCCCACACTGTCTTCCATCTCAGCGGTGCGGGGGGGGCGGGTAGTTGGGGAGAGGCATCCCACATACACACACCCTTCCCCTGCGGCNGAGTCGTGTGCACGAACTTCTACAGCGTGAGTCCTCTCTATCGGGGAGTCATCTCCTCACCACAGGCCTCTCAGCAGGACTCTCCCCTCCATAGGATGCTGACATCCGGGTCCAAACCCCCCGGCCTGGTCTCCCACAAAGTCACAAGTCCCCCGGCAAACCTGCTGAGTCGTGGATCAATCTTCACAGGGCATAGATGTCTCTGCTCCCCGTCCTCATCCATAGACTTCGGGGGGACACCCGTTTCACCATGGTCGTCACCATGGGCTGTAGGGGAGACTCTCTTTTCGCATTCTCCACCCACCCCCCTCCTGCGGGCCTGGCCTTGGCGTCTGTGCAGCTTGTTACATCTTCTCATTCCCGCTCTGGTGGCAAAGTGTGCCTGCCAGCAGTTTTTTTTCTCCTATATGTGATTCACAGAGGTGATATGACCAGCTCTGATAGGCTTAGTCTCAAATTTGGCCTTGAATGGACCAATGTTTTCAAAATATGGGGCTTGCAGAAAGCTGTAACTGCAGCTTACAAAAGCCACTGAAGCAGCACAGCTACACAAAACTGCAACACAGCTGAAACAACGGAAGGTTTTTTTTGTTGTTGTGCTGGATGTAAAGTACAGGAAATGGAGGAGACACAAGAGAACCTTTCAGGAGATTTTGATCAAACCACCGTGTCCAAAAATATTTTACTCTCTTCAAGCTTAATGCTTTTGTGTGAGGGAAGGAGAGGAGAATGTTTATCAGCTGTTTGGGAAAAGATATCTAAGGCTTATTAAATGTTGATTCATGTTTCTCATTTCACATTACATATATAATTCATCAAGATTGCTTTCTATTTTTTATTTATTTATATAATAAATAAGTTTGCATATGTTATATGTAGAAAAGTGTATTTTTTCTGTCTATCAGTTCCTTTATATTACTTACATCTGACTTCCATAACTGAGTAAACAGGAGACTCTGACATAATGATACTGCACCCTTCTCAGTAAGGGAAGTGTGCCCTGTTTCAAAAATTTGCTTGTTTATTATATCTGGTTGCGCTGCATTATGACTCATTTAAAAAAATAAATAGATCTTGTAACAGTTACTTTCAAACTACTGTCAAAGCTAGTTTGGTGTGTTAGCAGTTATACTGCAAATCATCATTGTGGTCCTGCCTATGAATGAAAACTCACACAGTAAGGATTTCAGGGAAACCATCCTGATTTTACATAAAGTTGTCCTGGATTTGAGGGACGTTTTTCTCACATGGAATGCTATACAGTGTTAATAACTGTGACTATTCTGACCTGTATGTTCCTGTAAAATTTTCTAGGAGCTACCTGTGTGGCACTGGAGGGGAACCAGCCTGCTTTGAGGAATGGAAAGGAATGTCTTGCCTGGTTTGAAATACTGGTGATTTTAAAGGTAAGATATGGAAAAGCATTTCACTAGGTTCGCGGTGTCTGATTATTGCAGTTAATTTTATGAAGATGTTTTCCTTTGGCTATATTGAAATTATATATAGATTCTCTTGCAAAGGCGTACAAATCCAGGAGAGTCTTGCTTTAAACCCCCAACTGCTGGATCAAGTCTTGGATGTGCTTGTGGCACTGCTGAAGGCCATTTCACGTGTTTCTCAGATACACCAGGCCAAGCAGTGTGCTGCTTTTGCTCTTTGTGATGTTGGGATAAGAATGTACTGGAGGGAAATGCTGCCATACTGGTGGAATAATTCTTGAGACTGTCCTGGGCCAGTTTGAAACTCAGAAGGGGGGATTCTGACAAGGCTTTGAATATCCACTGAGCCCTGCTTTGCAGCAGCTTGTCAAATGCTGCTCTGTCTTTGGTTAAGAAAGCACAAAGTGTTGTTTAATTTTCTGATCTACAAAATTCAGTGAAAAATGCAGTTTAGCTGTACCTGAGGAACGTAGCTGCAATGTACGTGCCTCATTAATGTTAATAAAGTAAGTGCGTTGTCAATGTTCTCTTTCCACATCTGTTTCCTAGCAAGTAAAACAATTTCCTAACCATAGGGTCTGAACATACAAATAGATTTTTAAAATGAAATTGCTACAGAAACAGAAATCTAATCCTCCAGTTAATCACTAGCAATATTTGGAAAGAGAGAAGCTATTGCATATCTGTCTTGCCTCACCTCCGATGAGCACTAGGGATAATGCACATCAGGAAATGAAATACATGTAAATCACTGAAATGATGAAGCTGACCAAAGCTGCGTTTCAAGGCATTCAAAACACAGGAAAGGTCGCAATGAGTGGTATGGGAAAAAAGCTGTTCAACTGCTGAAAAACGGAAAACGCTTCTTTTATATTCAAAAGGTCAATTGTATACTAAGAAATGAGGGTTCAGGTAGATTTTTGGTTAGTTTTTCTAAAAACAGGCCACCTTGTGTATTCATGACTTAAAGAATTTTAGCAGAAAGAAAATAATCATACTTGTTAAATTCTGACTTCTCAAAAATTAGCCCTTCAGAGTGACAGATTTTTCTTTTCCTGTCCTAAACTATAGATGAATACAGGCTGTATGCAACCTGCATACACCTGTGCTTCAGTAGTGGATCTACACAAATTTGGACATGGTTTAAAGGTGTTTTATTATTAAAACTTACACTGGAACTGATGATCTGAATCTCAGCCTAAAGACTAGTTGGTTTTTTTCCCAAACCTGATGTGAACTTGGATCTGTTTGCATGTTGCCTGTCTGTGAATGACATAATTTTAGGTGTCTCATAGGAAAGCAAATACTATCGAAGATCTCCAGTGATGTATTCCCTGTCCCTGCCGAGTTCACTGTTCGTGTTCTTGAGCTAGGAATGAGAAGACGCTTGAAATAAACACGTACTATTGATCATAGAGAGATGAATTAAAAGGTGTCAGCTAATAGGAATAGGATTGAAAATGCACACCCCTTCTCTTGCTTTATGGTGTTTAAAAGTATACATCTAGCCTTTAAGACTTGATGAGAAGTCTACTGTAACATGACAGAACTGCTGGTAGAGCTGTCCCTAAAAGTACACTTTTCATGATTAGGGAAAAAAAAAAGCAGCTAATTTTGTGAGGTCTGAACTTTGGCTCAGCATCATTTTCTATGAGGTTACAGAGTAACTAATGCAATCTCCTATTGCTTTCAGCCTTGTGTGCATCTTATAACTAAAGCTGACTGTGCTGTTGTAGGATGTGTTAGAGGCTTTGTAGACTGACATACTCTAGTGGAACAGTCTGAAATGTAGCTATTATGTGATTCCTGATGGGGCAGGGTCCTCTGTCTGTAGACACCTTGTCTCATCCCCTGTTCTGCAAGTAATTTCCTGAGATCCTGTTGCACACATGTAACTACTGAACACAAAGAAGAAAGGTAACATTGGGTGAATGGGAAAGTCACCTTATGTTAATGTCAAGAAATACAAAAATACAACTAAAACCATGCATGTGCAATAAATGGGAAAAAAAAAGTTCTGTAGTGGCAACAAACCATATTGACTTGAGCTAGGTTTAAAGGGTTATGGTCTGCTTCTCACCCTTGCTGAATTCACGTATGCCTTTGTGCAATAAATTGCTTTATTTCATCTAATTGAAGGAAAAACTCCTTTGGTGAAGAATTGTTTGGTTTATACTGTTTATGCATATGCTAGGCAGAGGGCACAATGTGAATGAACAGGTTTTCCTTGGGTTTTCCCAAGGAAAGATACTTCTTTGTATCTGCCTGCTTTGCTGTGAGCTGAATATATAGAAACTTCACACATCTGTTCCAGGGGGCTTTTATTTTAAGAAGTCAAATATCAAAGAGGCTGTGAGCTGTCTCTAAAAAGCAAGGGTTTGCTCCAAGAGTGCCTGGGACAGGGGGCAGGGTTGGGCTCAGATATGGCTGGGACACTAGGAGTCTTGCGTTCCATCATGGAGTTGGTGACTTGTGTCTGTAAATTGACTACCATGCTTCTGCCTTTGGTGTTTCTGTGCGGATCACTGTTATAATGACAAAATAACTTAGTGTTTTTGCAATTTCTTAGTATTTGGACTAAAATTCAGTATTATCTTAGTATTTAGATTAAAAGATTTCTTCTCAGGGGTTGGGTAGTGAGAAACCAGTTGAATATTCTTAAGGTGCCACGTTTTCATGATGGTATATGTAGAAGAAAGCTCAGGATATGTTTTGTCTGATAAGAGAGTATCTTGCATCTTTCTGCAAAACGGGGAACAGCAGTGGTTCCATTACAGGAGCGGAGATGTGAGAATACTGTAATGCTTTATTCTACAAAACTCAAAGATAGGCAAATAAGAAGCTGGACTTTAAAATACCAGGCAGGAGTGTTGTTAATGTATTGCACTGGAATCATATGCTTTTGTTGTTATTACTGGAACTTTTTTATCTTATCTTAAAACAACATATATAAGAGTTTAAGGTCTATAGTTTGGAAATTAATATTAAATTTGTCTTTTTTTGCACACAGATGATATAATGTGTGTGGATTTGGGTAGTATTGGTTTAACTATAATTTTTTGTGTTAGAAATCAACTTTGTAAGTTATCTAAAGCTTTCACCTGTATGTCAAGACAGCGGAGCTGAATCTCTGAAGCCTGGCAGACTGCCTGACCCACACTTGTCTAATGGCCATTCTGTGGCAGTTTGCCTGCCTACAGAACATACATTTTGTTTCTGTCTTTCTAAACTTACTCAGTCCAAGGCTCTCAAGATTTTGAAAACAGAAAATGTGTCTGGTCTTGGCCAAGTGTTGCATCTGTCATTCCTCTGAGCATCTGAAACTGCTGGGAGGCAAGAGGGGTAGAACAGAGAATGAGAACTTTGGTGGTGGGATGGGCACAAGGAAGGAGCAGGGAATCCTTCAAGGCTGTGCTCAGCTGTTGACACTTCCACTCTCTCACCTTGTTTTTAATCTCAGTAGCCTTACTGTGGTGATATGAAAACTGATATTGGTGTAGTGTTAGACAGTGAAACTTTGGGGAAGTGCAGCGCAGCAGAAATATTGTTGTGCCACAAGTTGAATGATTTCGAGAGGAAAATATTTCACTCCTTGAGACTTGCAGATGCACAAGTAAATCTCAAGAGACATGTTAATATGCAACAGTAATTTGTAATATAACTCAACGAAGCATTGACAAATTCATTTGATACAGGCCTGATAAGATTCTTTTTATTTTTAAAAAAATTGAGTAAAGTGTTGTATGCACCAAAACTGATGTGTCAAGATAAATGCGTATAAGTTATTTCCCTTTCCTCCCCCCATTTATCATGAGTGACTAGAAGAATAAAAGACTGTTATATTTTCCTGGATCCTACAGTTTTACTTTGTTTTATTGTGACATCTGTCACACAAAAAGTTTTATCCTCTTAAGCATCATACAAAGAACTGCTTTTTACATGATGAGGACTTAATCTTTGATCATGACATATTTTAACCAAGACGTGTCAGTTAGGCACTGTTTTTTCTTCAAAACTGAAGAACTGTTGGAGGTGTTTCCTACTAAACAGAACTTTGGGGAAAAGGAATATAATTTTTTGTGTCGTGAAGAATATTATGATGCAAGTGGGAGCAATTTCAAAAGAAGTAGAAAAGAGGAGAGGTATAAAACATCAATAACTAGAGAATGTGCAAGTCGCTGTTTGCTCCATAGCATTGATTTTTTTTTTTTTGCTTTGCAAAATGGCAACTGTCTCATCTATACAAGCTTCATAAAAAACAGGCTTAGTTGCACTGCTTTGAAAAAATGGTGTGACCAAATTCTGAGCTCAAATCAGTACCACGCCTTCACTCATGCCAATGAAATTTCACCACTATGCACAAGGACACAACTTCTGTTTCAGGTTTTGTGGGTACCACTTAGTTCTGATTACCATCAGGAATAATAGTTATTGGATAGTTCACCTTTCTTCTGATTTACATGAAGATTAAAAGCAAAGAAAACCCAAGTCTGGATGAACAATATTTATAAAAGAAGATATTAGCAAGGAATTTCAGTGCTCCCACTAATAAATTCAGCCAGAAATGCCTGAATATGAGCCTTTGTTTTCAGTGTTCTATAGCTATACAATGCTATATATATTTCAGTGCACATATAGTAACATGAAAAGTAAGAGTGTAAGAGAAGGAAACCACACTCTAGTATCAGCACAGAACCACTGATAAGAGGCACAATTTGGATTTTATTCTAAAATGGTTGAAGGAATTGTACAGCTGAGTGTAGCATTTCCTCATAGTTGTTCAGAGGAATGCAGTTCACTTCCATCTGTATTTTGGGAAAGTCAGTTTCCTATCCTAGAGGCACATATAAAATTGTAAAATAGTATTGGAATAATGAAGCCTGGACTTCTTGGATCTTGCCCTTAACAGACATAAATGGAAGGTGCCTTTTTTTAACAGAAGAAAGTGATGATAATAGGGAGCTGACTTCTCCCGTAATGGGAAACTTACAACTGTGGAGCACGCTTCTTGTATGTTCCTCTCTATCCATCAAATTATATTTTGTGTCACTTAGGTCGCTTCTTGAGCTGTACATGTAGTATATTTCCAGAAATCACAAGAGAACTCATAACCTTTAGTGAGTTCCCAGTCCAGTTGTACATCTTCTCCTAAAATGCTCACTACTTTTTCTTAACGATGGGCACAACTCCTACTTAGACTGTCTTACTGCTCCTTGTTAACTTTTCCTTTGAAGCAGAGCTGGCTTGTAGAGAAGAGAAGAGTCCAGGACCCACACCAGTTTGTACTGTTAAATAGATATGGGCTGCTTATTAATCCTGAAACATAACAACATTGCCACATAAAGCAAATAGATCTAGCATGGGGTGGTGGTTTTCCTCCTGCATGTCAGACACTAAGAAATGGCAGCAGAGGAAAATTCTGCCCCGTGATGTGTGCCCCTGCCTGTGTTTAGCAGTCTCCTGAATTCTACCCCGACCTGAAATCATTCCCCACCCTCTTTTTAAAAAAAAAAAAAAAAATTCTGCCTGCTTTTTCCAACCTTACAGCTACTGTCCCATCCCAAACACCACCCACCCCATACTGGCTTCTATTCTGGGAATGGGCTCATTCACAAAACAGAAGATTAAGTGAAACACAGTCCTGAAAGCATCTTCCCTTGTGGAAGCTGCTATTCCTGTTCAGGGTTTAGAACACCTGAAGGGAAAACTAAACTATCCAAAATCATCATGGACAAAGCTCTAACAGAACAAGATGGTTTTGGGGAAAGTGTGGAGTCACATGGTCATGCTATGTAAGCAGAGCAGCAAGATGTGTTTGAGTGTGTTGGTTGAAAAGAGTATGTGGTAAATGAAAACTAATTTATAGATTTAAAATATTTTCAAACGGATTATTATTCAGAATTTTTAAAATGAAAGATACAGTAGATTTTAGACTATTGAAACTTGCTGGGGTTTTTTTTTTCCTTTTTTCCTCCTGTAGATTTGTGTTTGGAGAGCTGTGGATAGAGGTTTTGTCTCTGTTCCTAAGGTTAATATAGATTCTCTCATGGTGTCTGGTTATTGATCTATGCCTCTCTGCTTTATCAGATATTTTGATTGTCATCTTGCTTGTTCACTCTTAAGGTCACAAAATAAGATTACTGTATTTTGTTCTATGGCATTGAAGAGTCAAGAATATTCCTCTGCTTCTCCATTTTTGTCTTAAAGTAATTTCCCTTCTGTGTTGGTTATTTTTTTTTTTCTTCTTTTTCTCCCCCCTTTCCCCCCCAAACTCTTTAGCTTTTTATTGAGTGTGTGGACTTTGGGGGAGGGGTGTATGTCTGCATGTTAAAAAGCGTCTCAGAATGATTTTTCTGTCAGCACAGCTGAATACAGCTCTTCAGAATTGCAAGTAGAATGAAATATGAATTAAAATACCTAATTAAGCATGTATACAATTTCAAAGATGTTCATTGTAGTCAATAGTGGTGTTCTTTAGTAGTGTAACTGCTGCCTCTATCTGAAGTGCATGCAGAGAAGGGCACGTTTTAATCTGAAATTTTTATAACTGGGAAAAGTAATAGTCCTCAGAATCAGTTTAGCTGGCCTGTGCTTTGTATTACTTTTCATAAGGTGTTTCAGTGTTGATGAAATTTCAGTGATTTATGGTAATGGGATTCGTGAAGTGATCAGAAGGTAAAGAAATCTGTGGCTATGTCTGAGTGACTGAGCTCAATCTCATGACAAAGCACTGTGAATTTCTTTCTCAACTTTACGTCTTATTCTGTTGAGCTTATCCAGATGGCAGGTAGCTTCCTAATATTAACAATCCACTTCCTATTTCCAATGTAAGTTGTTGACAGATCTACCTGAAGGTCTTTTTTAAAAGAGGAAAATATCAAATAAATACAAAATTCAAGTAATTAATTCCTTGGGGGGGTGTGGGGGGGGATGGGTGCAGGGGGAGTGAAATCTGCGATTGTTGTACTGTGGAGTTTCAATTGCTGTGGAACAGCACTGCCTGCAAGTGCTTCTGCATGCTCTTGGATATACTGCCTATGCAGTGGACAGGGAAAAGAGAGGACAGGGGAAGTGAATTTTGCAAGCAGTGTGATATATTGTTTATGCAGATCTTGGCCTTGACAAGAAGAGAAGGAAGGTTCTTCCTTTGAAGGCTTTTTTTCCTCATTTTCTGGAATGAAACGGCAAGAGTCACCTGTGTGAGTAAAGACAGTTTTGCTCATGCACTGAGCTGAAGCTTTAGTACTATTTCCTGTGGATGAAAGAAGTGTGTAGAGCCCTTCATGTAGGGGATGATTTAGTGTGCCATGTAACACTGATATTCTTGAAATAACACATGTTGTCAATTGATTAAGTTTATTTCTGCTCAAATACAGAATTCAGCCTTTAATTCCCAACAGCAAATGAGACCACTGTACTTTATCAGACTGTTATTTCTGTCTACAGTGATCAGGAGAGTTATAGGGAGTAGAATGAGAGTAAAGCATTGGCACTTCCTTGGCTTTTTTCATGAGCCTACTAGGATCCATGGATTTTCTGAGTCAGAGGTGATATGTTTGTGCTTAATGCTCTTTGATAGTTACTATAATACATTTGTTTCCCTAGCCTTTGAGAGCCCTTGTGGATTCTGATACACAAAGAAGAAAGCGCACATGTTGGTTAGAAGTTATTGATTGCTTAGAGGGCCTGGAATGTCACCACTTATTTCCATATGAATAAGTTGTTAAGTGTCTATCCATATGTATTAATCATTGATGGAACAAAGCAAAATAATTCAAAAAAATATTTTTAGACTCAGCTGAATTAGTGGTGTTCATAACATATGTATGCATTCTTGAGATGCTTGTTCTATTGGATTTAAATTATTAATATTTGCAACAATATTATTAGTGTTTACTCTTGCATTGTATTGGATTTATATGCTAATAATGCTGCTGCTTCACTCAAGTGAAGAGTTTGAATTGCTGTCAACCCTTGTTTTGAGGCTAGCCTCTTCCTGACCTTTCTGTAGGAGCACAGCAGTACAGTGGGAAGTAAAGACTCTACCTAAAGCTACCATGCAGGACCTTACAGGCAAAAACTAAGCTATTTTTCTGTGCATGAGAATGATTGATTTTTTTATTTATTTTTTTTGGCTCTGTACACTTTGCAACATACATGAATGACAGAATGTGGCTTAGATTTAGACAACTTCAAGTCCAACTGTTCACTGGCCTCATCCAGGTAATGCAACAAAACGTCACTCTCAACATGAGGCCATGCCAATGTGACATAATCTTGCCCCTGTGTTAGTTTCTTTCTCACTGAAGGGGAAAAAAAAAAGTGCTTTCATGCTGTACACTTATTAAAGTCGCATATAAAGATATGTTTTTTATCTTTCCTGCCTCCAGCCTGGCTTTACTCCTTTGTGTCCCTCTCTGGGTCTTGATTCTGTCCCACTTAAAGCTAACTGGAGTTTTACTGTTAATCTGACCTTGGGACAGTGTAAAACCTTGAGCTGTATCTGCAGTGAAGGTCTTAGAGGGAAAAAAATCTTTTGTTAGACCAACTGAAGTAGCATATAGGCAATTAAGGGAATTTTTCTGCTGATCTGATCAATTAGTTTAATAAAAAAAGGTACCTTTGCACTAAGCTTTTCTTCCTCATGTCCTTAAGCCATGATGGCTATTGCATGTAAGTCACATTAAATGTGATGTAATATTTTTTCAACTACCCCTGAATGTGTGCTTGCTCTTTTAAATATCTCCATGGGTGTGTGGATGTGAACTGGTAAGGTGACATTTCCACTGAGGAAGAGAATTTAAAATTAACCATTGTTTTTCTGAAAGTACAGGCTAGACCAGAGTTGGTAGGAAGCCGTGTTGAAAGCAGCTGACACCATCTCAGATGGATTACTTCAGTGCTAGTTCTCCTTCTGAACAGAAGTAAACTTGAGCAAAGCAACCCCTCCATTTTCCAGGGCTTACCTGCCATGTGTTCAGTTTATCTTGTATTGAGTGTCATAAGAAGTTGAGAGCTTTTTCCCCCTGTAACAAATATGACTTTCAGACTGTTCCAAAACACATATTTAACCTTACCTTCATTGACTTCCTATTTGGTTGTAACAGTTGAACAAGGATTTCTTCTTGAGCAATATTCAAATCAGTTTTTAATGAGCTATTTAATTAAAGGCTAATTGAGGTGAATTCATTACAGATTTCCAAATTATGCTTATCAGGGTAGTTATGTTTTAAGAAAAGTTTAAAATATTTGTTTTATGCCGCATTGTTTGATCATAAAAGCACATCTAAAATTATTTTTAAAATGCCTAATTAGACTTTCTATGCACTTCTCTTAATATCCCATGTTGAATTTACCGTGTGTGAATTTAATTTGTTGCCAGCATTGAGCTAAAATAAGAAGCAATAAAGCTGTTAAAGGGTGTTTTTGAAGTCTTAGATAATATAGAATTAGAGTGCATTGGGAATCAGTGATATCATTGAGGTTTTTTCTTAATCTCAGTCTTATTCTTGGGTGAATGTTAACTAGATTTTAGGCACATTTTCTTAATCTTGGTTAGTTTGCTTGACAGCAGGCTAACTGCAGGGAATACGTGATGATAGTATAAATCTTTTCTTTGTTGGAACAATCAGTCAGTTAATGAATAAGAATGTTAATTAATCAATCTGGTAGATTTCTTTTTCTGGGAGTACTTACTATCCTCCAGAATCAAAGTGAATTTGGAAAATAGGCACTCGAGTTTACTTTAATCTTTTTGTCATTGACAGAAACACCGAAGTAGTTGCTAGAAACGTGGGGGGAACAGGAGAGAAAATAGAACAAGAAGTCCGAGACAGACAATTCCCAGAATTAATCTACATTTCCTGAGCTCCCAAGACTTGCTATCAATAAAATGGGTCATCGTAATGAAAGCCTCTAAGGAAAAGTGATACAGAGATCCAGAGATCTCATTGAAGAAACCACCTTTTTTTTCTTTTTTCTCTCACGTTTCTTTTTTCTGTTCATTCAAATGGCAGAAGTTGACAGGCCAATAGGCCTTTCCTTGTACTTGTGATTCAGTAGCACATCATTAGATGCACAACAGTCCTGCAGCTGATGTTTTGGGAGGAGATTATCAGTGTGGCAGCAGGAGCTAAAACTGATTGAAATATTGTTGGTTATAGATCCATCAATTTCACCCTGTGCTGGATTTTTCTTGGTATTGATAACTCTGCAATCTAGGCTTCTGGTCTATAAAAGTTGTGGGTTATTTTATGGTCTTGTATGATTAGTAGGGGTTTTTTTCCTATTAGTGCGTAGATGGTCTGTTTCTGTGCTCTTCATCAGAACAGGAACTGTCCCACTGCAAGCTGAGAGAATCCTTGTGGGAGAGTTATGTCAGTTTTGTCAGTTTTGCTAGACAAACTGAAGAATCAGTGAACATTCATGGGTTTATGTATGAAGTGGTATGAAACGAGAGCATTGGGATTTTTATGTTGCTGGAACCCTTTTTTTAGTTTTCAGTGTTCCATTCAAGTTGCCACAAACACATCATTAAACTTCAGGTAGTTGATGCAAAGATACTTAATTTAAATTAAAAAAATGTTTTAGGTTGTGTCTCTACTTGTGAACTTGAAGGCTGTTGAAGAATCTTCTGTATCTTAGCAGATTGGTGGCATTGTATTTTTGTGGAAACGTGACATAACTGAGCAAAAATTGTATTTTTTGTGTATGTAGGACAATCTTAGTCTAAGAGTCTTAGAAATCAATCATATTATTGTAAGGCTCACTTACTTTCCCTACCCTACTTTTTATATGATAAGAGACTTGAGTGTCTGCCATGTGATTATGGGATTACTTGGGGAAAACATAAGATCTCATCAGTGGGTTAACCCAGGTGTGACACAGAATCCTGTCTCCAGTGTGGACAACAGCAGGTGATAGGACATGACACATCTCTAGCTATATCTGCAAATTGGGTCTTTTTCATTATATTCTCTCAACTCTAGTAGTATATGGAGTAGTTGCTTCTAGTGTTTTGAGGGTGGACACTCCCTCCAGGAATTTATCTAATTCCTTTTGAAAAAATTTATACTCTTGGCAGAAGCATCATGCCAGGGTAATGAGCTGTATGATTTAATTACGAGTTGTGAAGAAAAAGTCCTTCTTCTTGGTTGTTTTGGACTGCTTGTTCATAATTTCATTTTATACCACTTACGCCTTGAATAATGGCAAATAATGAAAAATCATTGCCTATTCACTATCTCTATACTACTCATCGTTTTATAGACCTCTATCGTATTTCTTCAGCCACTTATTTTCTAAAATTACTGCATGTAGTTTTCTCTCAATGAAATCCATTCCATTCCTCTGATCAAATTCTTTGTTCTGCATTCTACTGTGCTCTGCTATTCTACACAGTAATCTCTGAGTGGTAATGGCCCGAGCTATATGCAGTATTTGAGATGTGGGTACACCATGGTTAGAAGCCTAATGCTGCTTTGTGTTTTATTCCCTATTCCTTTCCTCATAATTCCTAATACAATGTATGACATCTTGACAGCCACTAAAATTGTGAGTTGATGACTCTTGATTCTTATTTCAAAAATGTGTTAAGGGTCCATCACTTTTTATGGAAAAATGCAAGTTGGTTCTTCACAAAGCAATTAGACTGTGGTTATTCATTAATTTTCACCTGTCATTGCATTGTAAAGTCATATTGCTTCTTGTAGATCTTTAGTGAGGTGACAGTCATAATTTAAAAAAAACTTTAATACACAAAGATTTAAATAATGCAATTTTAATATACAGAGCAGAAGCGTATCTTCATTTGCAAGATCTATCATGTTATTACATACTCTTTCCCTGATCACTTGTGAATATGTTGAACAACTCTTATTGCTGTGCAAACATCATATGGTATGGAATATCCCTCTGGTCAGTTTGGATCAGCTGTCCTGGCTGTGTCCCCTCCCAAGATCTTGCCCACCCCCCCAGCTACTGGTCATGGGAGGGACAATGTTGGAGAGACAGCCTTGATGTGTGTCAGCACCACTCAGTAACAGCCAAGACACTGGTGTGTCTGTGGGGACAGGACAAAGAGTAATGGCCACACATTGGAGCACAGGGTGTTCTGTACCAATATGCAGAAGAACTTTTGCACAGTGACGGTGACAGTGCACTGGAACAGGCTGCCCAGGGGGTTGTGGAGTCTCCGTCTCTGGACATATTCAAGGCCCATCTGGACGCCAACCTGTGTGACCTGTTCTAGGGAACCTGCTTTGGTGGGGGGGTTGGACTCAATCTGTGGAGGTCCCTTCCAACCCTTACAATTCTGAGAATTCTGTTATCAATACCTTGCTGGCTACCAATACATGGCACAGCACTTTGAGCACCCAGTGTCTTTTATGGTAATGATGCAAGACTTTCTAATTTGGTTTAATACAGATTCACAGATTTTTAGAGGCAGAATAGACCTATACGAAATGTGAGGGAGAAATGATTGCCCGGTATTACAGAAAAGGTGAGGAGGAGTTGGATGCAATTATGTGCAAGACATGTTCTTTGGTGTTGAAGACATCAACACAAATAAATGTCTTCATTATATTGTGAAATACAGTGCAAATTACTTTTTCAAAAGGTATTGTTCCCTAGAATGCCTTCTATGTCCAGATACAACACCTTAAACATATTGTACCACATTTTGGCTGAATTGCAAGATGAAAGGTCTCTCTGTTTTCACCTTTATGGCCTTGACTGTTAGAAACACTCTGTTAAATCTTTTTACCTCTTAAAAAAGTTAATAAGGAAGGATGCTGCAATGAATTTTTATTTTAAAAATAAAAATAGCTTTAGGCTTGAAGGCTATTAGTTGCGGTAAAGTTATCTAAGATAGCAGTGAAACTCTAGAACTAGAATTATCTGCTGAGTGAAAGAATCCCTCCAAAAGAGCTGATGCAGAAGTTTGCTTTCATACATACTCTGGTAGCAAAGGTTTTCAGTGCAACTATTCAGTTGAGTATAGTAGAACAAAACCAGAAAACAGCCAGTGTAGCAGCTACGGAGGTGAAAACTCTGTGGTGCTGGAGCACAATATATATTACACAGCAATTGCTAGATCAGCTCTTGTGTGAAAGTTTTGAATATCTCCCTGAATTCTCTCCAGTTCATGACTGAACTGCAAATATCTACTGGAATGACTTTTTTCTTTTCTATTTATTTTATGACTGTTAGAAATGTCACACGTTCTTGTTTTCCGTCTCCTGTGGAAACTTAGCTTGAGATGGGTAGTGTACATTTAAAGATGTTGAACTCAAAAGACCTGCTTTTGCTTTAGCTTAGCATGTACAACACAAAGAAAGATAGAAATGAGATTGGATAAATGTCAGGTTCTTGCTGATGACCACAGATACATAGCTTCAAAGATGCACATTCTGCAAATACCCAGAGGTCAGAGATGAGAGTGGGTTGGGGGTGAGAGTGGTCCAGGCAGCCAGCTACTGGGATGGAGAATGGGTGGGAATGTGGTAGTGGCTGAAGTGTGCCTGTTTTTTGACTTGAACCACACAGTTGCACTCCACTTGTACAGGTAGTGTGCCGGGCATAGAGAATGAAGGGAAGGGGTGCAAGAGCTACAAGCAGCTGTCCAAGATTCAGAAGTGGCTAGAAGAATGTCCATGGGGTTATACTGAAAGGGTTTCAATACCTACGTGCCTTCCATTTTCCATATTGCAACACAATGTGAACCTCCACTCTGAATGTGAGATGGAACTTTCCTCCTGGATCTCTAATCCCTAGTATTTATTGCTTTGAGTCATTACTGGATGTAATGACTGGTTTAAATAGCCAAAATAGAACATACTGGCTTTGGCAATGTACCCAAACTCTTCAGTATTATCATCAGGATTTTCAAACCTAAAGACTTGATGGCACAAGGAAACAAAGGTTTCCAGCTGCTTATGCCTCCTGTTTTGTTGCCTAATTATCATTCATTTATCCTGCCATAAAAGTTGCTCTTCACCTGCTTTCTGATTGCTTTATGGATGCTTTTACAGCCTCTGGGAATAAATTGAAATGTATGTTTGCCATGTGCTATATCTTTAAAATAACTGATTCAGTCAACAATCTGTATTTTATTACCCAAATGATCTAACAATCCCCATATCATAAATGGAAAAATGGTTAAGTTAGAGAGTTCAACTATGTCATTTATCAGAAAATGCAATTTGCTATAGTCAGCAAAATACCACTTCTACCTTCGTTTTGGCAGATTCCCCTGCAGTTTGAGACATCCATCCTTCTGAAGGCAACTGTGAGTTAAAGGACTTATATCTGTATTTAAACCAGCTATATAAATATGTAAATTTAAAAAAAACCCACCAAATGCAAAATGTTAACAACTAAAATGAATTTGTTATACACTTGGTCTGACTTTTTTTCTTCCTGCACTTACCAGTAATGCAGTTGTTTGTTCTCAGACAAAGACGTAAGTTTTTAGATAGCTGTGACTGATGCTGTAGGCTGCCCTTCATCCCCAGCCTGGGACGCTGATCTTTGGTACATCTGACAGTCAGTTGAAGCCATGCTCCAATTTGTAAAACCCCACTACTGCAATAAAAGCTTGAGAATCAAGGGACTTGTTGCAGGGGCAGCTTAATATAGAGTGGGGTTTTTTGAGATTTTTCATGCAATAGGTTCAGTTAATTTTGAAGACAGCTCAAGCTTTAAGGTTATCCCAGACTTTCTCAGAAATACTAAGCTTTTGGTTGTTGAAAGTTGGAAACAAAGTTGCAAAGAAGAAGCAGAAAAACAAAAATGCATGTGCATATGAGGAGTTTGTCTTTCTGCTGTGCTGCGTAGGAGTCTTTGGAGACATACCCTGGTTATAGAAATTAGAAGATTGTTCATCTTTGTTCCCAAGGCATTCCAGAATCAGCCTTTAAAGTTAACCTAGCATCTGCCTATGCAGCCTTGATGTGCCAGGCAGTCTGGCTTTGGGAGCTCTCCCTCTGTCTCTTCTATGTCTTTCCTCTTTCCTGCCTCAATTTCTTTAGTCCCTTTTCCCACAAAATGCAGTTGAAATAAACATAACTCCTTTGGCATATATAGCTGCTTACTATCACATTTTGTCTTCCTTTTTTGTGGGATCTTGTTTCTTTCTTCTCCCCATTTGATGTAAGTGAATTCCGCTGTATGGGACTCGAAGAGCTATTGCTTGCAAAGTAAATATTTAGGGCTTACCCTGGAATGCAAGGAACTCATTTTAATGTTTTGAGACTTATGCCGTTGTATAAATTGTCTTTTATAAAGCATTCCAAATACGTATGTGCTATAGAGCCACATGTAGTTCATTTTCAACTCATTAGAGATCGCAAAGGATTATTAATAACGTTAATGATTGCCTTCACATTTAAAGCATGTTTTCCCAAATCAGTCCGTCCTTACCTCTTCCTATGAATTCCTGATTAGCCATAACCTTAAAAAGCAATCCTGGGCATGTGTTGAACTGTTTATAGCTTATGATGAACTATGACAATACTGCTTCTTTACAACATGTTAAAAACACGCTCTTGGATTTCCAAATCTGAGTCAGGACAAGTGACTGGTGAGCTAGGCGAGAGCTTACAGTGCCTTTGCTTATTTTTGCTTGCATAGATGAAATTATTTTAAGACTTTGTAGAGCATGGCCTTACAAATACAAGGTAGTCTAAAGCATCTTTTAGCTCTTTATATAGCTGCTGACACTATTATTTCTTGATGTATTCCTGTTCTAATGGCATTTTGCCATCTGTTTCTAAGATGACATTATAATGCAAAGTAAAAATTTTAGTATATTCTTCTAAAGACTTTGTTTCTCTTGCTGCGCCATTCTAATTCTGTACAGTGCCTGTTGATGTATTCCTATTTATCATGTCTGATAGCTGTTTTATTTTCCTATTATGTTCTCCTATTCAGTTTGCATAGAAAACATCAAGATGCCTTCTCAATTTAAATACTTGTCTTCTCTTCATTAATAGCAATGCCTCATCTGCTACCCAGTCCTACAGTTTTTCTTTCTATGTTTTAGTTTTATAATTTGGTGAAGCCTGCAAAATCAGGAGAAGATCTATTTACAACCTACTCTGTATAATTTTCACTAGGATTGATTGCTTATACAGGAAAGCATGTGTGCAGACTGTCTTCTGTGGAAAAAAAAAAAAAGATTTAGAGGTAAAAGTGTTTGGTAATGAACCCACCAAAATAACCATGCTGATCTGTGTTACAGGCTCTGACTGACTTGAATCTAGGCTTGCATTCAGGCATATAAAGCTGGATTTCAGTTCTTCATTTTATAGCTTGAACAGTTCCGTGTCCTTTTACAGTACATCCTGACATTTAGGAAAAGGCTTTATAATTTTAACAAATACGATACAAAGGAGTATTCCTATTATAAATGTATGCAATTCATGGCTAGCCCTCATGCTGATTACTGTTTTGCATGAAAGTATCGAGTTTGTTAATTTTATCACTGATCCTAGTACGTGAGGAAAAAAAAAATCAAGCAAACGAATGGAATAATTTTTAAAATGCACAGTGTTTTTTGTTTTTTCCACTAAGGCACCTTTTATCAGTGTAATGTTTAAGTGTTTCATTTCCACACAAATTCCATAATGGGAATGTTTTAAAAATTAAAGGGTTTTGATCTTGTTTTTCTTCTGTAAAAGACCCAGAGAGATGTGTTAGCTTCAATCTTTATTAGATTCTCCATTTATGGTTGTATTATTTTTAATCTGATGTTGTATTTATCAAAATTTGCCAGAGCAGACAAGCGTTTCCGTGCTATAACAATAACTGTAATAGGATAGTGTCTTGGTATAGTACACAGACTGTGATGGCACAAAACTAACAGCCATGGAATATCAGAGCTGTGTCCTGCGCTAAATGCCATCTCCTCAAACCTGAAGGCGGCAAAAAGCGAGAGGAAACATAGCCATCTGGGAAAACGGTTATCACCATCAATGACATCTGGCTGGCATTTTGCAGCCTCCATATTATTAAACACTTTGCTGTATTATGCATAGGGTTCATTAGTACAAATTAGGTTCTGTTCACATTACAGTAGGTAATCAATTATATTGGATACAAAATGTCTTCTCATAAATCTGAATTACACTTTTCTTGGAGCACAGTCCAGTGTTTCAGCTAGTACAGACTGTCAGGGCTCCCAGAGCTGACAGAAGTCTGTAGCTTTGCCCCAGGTGAGCATTTAGCCCTTTCCTCCCTCTGAGCCTGGGGCTGGGCCAGGTGCTCTATCAGGAGCAGCCTTGGGCCTCGGAGGGCTGGCAAATTTGACAACACTTACCACAACAGCAACAGAAACAACCTGTCCTGGGGATCTGGCTGGAATCTCCATATTATTCCAAGTTCTGTTTGTCCTGTTGGTTGATTTTCCCTTCATCCTTCACCAGAACAAGTGATGTAGGGACAGAGCTGTCAATCATATGGAAGACCATATAGCTGTGTGGCATGTCCTTTCTATGTCAGTTGCAGGCAGTGATGAATTTTATGAACTAATATTTACATATATCTCGTAAATCTAATCTGATAGATAGCTGGTGATCAAACCTTCTATCAGATAAATTTGAGGGAATGAAAGTTTGTGTGTTGTTTCTGTCTGTAATGTGTAGTATTTTCTGTATTGAATGGTCAGGTTGAGTTATTGTGCCATAAGAAGACAAGTGCTGCAATTGAACTAGGAAGTTCTAATTTAACATGATAGAAATTTTTACCAAAGAATTTTTAAGCTCGATGTGAGCTGACAATGCTCGCTCACAGCCCAGAAAGCCAACCAAATCCTGGGCTGCATCAAAATGAGCATGGCCAGCAAGTAGAGGGAGGTGATTCTCCTCCTCTACTTTGCTCTTGTGAAATCCCCCCTGGAGTACTGTGTCCAGTTCTGGAGTCCCCAACATAGGAAAGACATGGAACTGTCGGTCCATAGGAGGCCACAAAGATAATTAGGTGGCTGGGGCGCCTCTCCTATGAAGACAGGCTAAGAGAGGTGGGGTGGTTCAGCCTGGAGAAGAGAAGGCTCAGGGGAGATCTTATAGCAGCCTTCCAGTACCTGAAGGGGCCCTGCAGGAAAGCTGGCAAGGGACTGTCTAGTAAGGCATGTAGTGATAGAACAAGAGAAAGGGTTTTAAATTGGAAGGGGGTAGATTTAGATTGGGTGTTAGGAAGAAATTCTTCACTATGAGGGCGGTGAGGCCCTAGCACAGGTTGTCCAGGGAGAGTGGTGGTGGCTGCCATCCTGTGATTCTATAAATTGGCAACCTTATTGATAACACTGAGCAAGGAAGCTAAGAAATGAATGCATATTAAGAGTCAAGGTGTCCTTTTGTCACCTAAGTGAGTATAAAAAAAATTTACCTGAAGCATTTGGCTCTTGAAACCCACTAAACATCTGCTTTTTCACAAAGGAGTTTGGGACTTTGGTCACTGGTAGTTATTTGTGGGTTTCAGCATTCTATATATTTTTTCTTTACCTGCTCATAATTGCTTTTAATTTCCTGCAGCTAATAAATGCTTCTCCAGAAAACACCACTTCTAATTAAAAATCTAACATTAACTTGGCTATCATGATATATAAAAATGGTACTGCAGCTATAAATATTTTAGTTTCTGTGCATTTTCTACTACAGCCTTTGTGCTTGCATTGCATCTGGAGTAAAGGAATTACTTGCAGTGCAGTTCTGGGGAAACAATGCCTGTGATAATTTGGTCTCAGTTCTATACACTTTGTTAAAAGCTACTCCACGAACATTGATCTTGATGACCAGCAGTTTACAGCGATGCAGCTAATGGCAAGCTTCAGGTTATCTTTGATTCACCCTTCAGGCTTCATGTACCTGAAGTCTCTAAGGTGTCTCATTACCATCTGAGAAACATAGCTTTGCAGTTACAGCATTAGTTGTGTCTCCTGCTGATCCCAAAGTTCTGATTCAAGTCTTTTTCTTTTCTGGGATTGATGATTGCAATTCTCTCTTTCCTTGCTTACCCACTTCTATTAGAAATAGGCTCAAACTGGTGTGGAGAGATGCTACAAAAGTGATTAGCAAACTTGAGTTCATCAGCACGTTGCTCCTGCACTGCAAGTGCTACAATGGCTTTGAGCTAAATGCTGTATTGATCGTAGGGGTTTGTTGCATAAGAAGTATTTTACAGTTGCCTATCTGAATAGGCTGGTAAGATCTAGGAAATGAAGGTCATAAAGATTAGTTTATCCTAGTGAATGTGCACCCATTTGTTTACACTAATTACATGTTGCAAATCTGGAATATTTGTTTATAGTGGGCCTCATTATTCTGTCTCGCTGCTCACTTGTGTCTATCAGCAATATCTTTGGAGGTACAAAAAGTTGTAAGACTTTGCTATAATTGTGAAATCTTTGGATAGAATCTACCTTATCCGTTTCTTAAAATTATCCTACCAGTCCTTTATTTTTCCCAAATCTTAAATGAAACTTTGCCATTAGAAGGCAAATATTATTCTCTTTTGGATAAAGATTTAGCAGGAAGCACAGCTGACTTCCGTGTCAGGTGCTGTTATTAAAATGGTGTTATTGAAAAACAAAAGGAATTCATAAAAACAGCCTCTCATACTCAACATGTATTTCCTAAAAGTACCAGCATCTTTTCATAGACACAAGTATACAAATACAATTTCACTGTTTGGTCCATCATTGAAAGTATAATTAATAAGCCATTTAAGTTTTGCTGATGATGTAAACAAAGCTTTGTTACGTGTTGTCAGTAAATCAGAGGCTCAGATCATTAGTATTTGTTTCTGTTTTGCAGATAAAGAAGTTCAAAATCACACTTCAATTTTCTTCCTTTGTTTGCCTATAAATTAAACCTGTATGGTGCTTACTTAGGTTTTTTTCCCCATTTTCAGTCAGGTTTTCATTGTCAGATGCTGTTAAGCGAAACCAAGAATGAATGCAAAGGGACAAATGTATTTGTGAAAATGATTAAAGCTAGAAAACACTTAGTAATGAGATATTGAACATTTCTTCTCTAATGCTGGTTTGAATCCAGACTAGGATTGCAACAATCAAAAGTCCTTAAAAGTAAATAAAAAGTAGCAGTAAGTATGCTAGAGTGGGTAAAAGTATTTGTCTTATGACAACTGTCCCCTTAATTTTTTTTAACAATAGCTCTATAATACCAGAGTTACAATAAATCTTAGCTTGAGAACTTAGCCCTTTTAGAAACCTTGATGTTTATTTTAAATAAGTCTGCTCTATGAATTTTATTTACATTTTTATCAAATGAACTATATTTACATAGTTGTTTCTATATTGTTTCTTCTTATTCCACCTTAAAAGAAGAGGATATATAAGACACAATAACTGTTTTTTTTTTTTTTGGAAAAGGCATGAAAAACCTTTGGGAGCTATTCTTAATCAAATAGTATGTGGTATTTTGAAAGGCAGCCTAGTCTTGCAGGTCTTCATTGGGAAGCTGTGTTGTCAAGATCAGAAGGACTTTTCTCTCCAATGGCAATGCACATCATTTTTAGGCATGGGAACCATGAGATCTTTGGGCCTTAGTGGCTGGTGCAGTTATTGAGCGCGGTATGGATATGCCATGTTAGTTTCATAACTTCTGTGTCTGTATCTGTTATTCTTGAAAGGGTAGTCGTCAGTAGTGGTGCGATGTTCGCTGTGTATGTGTTTCTGAGGAATACCTGTTGAGCTGTTCTCAGACACCTGCTTTATCTTTAAGATCATTGTTTTGAGGAACAAACTGAAACAAACTGCAGAATCCAAATCGTAAATTACATTGTTAGGTGTGTTGCCAAAACTAGTGCTGTTCATCTTTGGGTGGCAGTGTACTATTTCATGAAGCTCTGTAGCTAAAGATCTTTCTACCTTATGAAACACTTAGGATGGAAATTATTGAGCAGTAAAAAGCCATTAAGAAAATCAGAAAAAAAAAAAAGAAAGTTTACATTTCTATGCAGTGTACAGCATGAGAATCTCAAAATTTCTACAAATGCAGCTATTCACAGTGGTAGTCTCTGTACAACATGCACATGGAATTCTGTTGTATGTCCCTTGGAGAAGTTTTGAATCTTGGAAACAAGGCATGTACTTCTTATCTACTGCTACCTGGGACTGCAACTTTGCCATTGCAGTTGATGGGATGTGTGTAGTCTGGACACCATCAGACTTGAGAGGAAATCTGGTGTTCCAAATGCTGTAGTGATGGTGGCTTGTACTTCTGTGAAACACTGAACTTCGGCACCAGCACCTGCTGTCCTTCTGCCGAACTGTGTCAGATCGCTCTGTATTCACGTAGGATGTCTCTCGAGCTGGTTTGAAGGTCTCTTAGAAAGAAATTGACTGCAACCAGTCCTTGTTCATCTGTATACAATATAGCAGTGCTTTGGTTATCCCTTTACTTTGGGAGTGGAGGTGGGGAAGAACAGAGGAGTTGTTTATGCAGCATTAAATATTTTCATTATGCATCAGATGTTGAGACAGTTTCTGGTAGGCCTGAAGCATCTCTGGCATAACTGGTTGGAAAACAAACAAACAGAAAACCATGTAGCACATGGCAAGCAGCGTGGTTTGTTTTCAGACTTATAACTGTATTTTGAATTGTATACGAGATGCAACATATATTTATCAGAGCTTTGGCACTGATTGATGCTCACAGGCACAACTGAGATTTGCATAGCAATTGACTTATAAAGGAAACAGTAATTCTATTATTTATGCCTTTAAAAGTCTTTGCTTACCTAATTGAATGGTGAGAGCAAGCAATGTTAGGCTTGGACAATATGGATGTGGACTCAAGGATTTTTCTCATCGTTCACGTATTGTGTTTGTTCAGAGTAATCTCTGTAGGTTTTGAGGTGGGGGGGTTTCCTTTGGGTGTGGTTTGGGTTTTTTGGTGGTGGTTTTGTTTGGGTTTGTTGGGGTTACGCAGTCATTTCAATTAGATGGTTAGCCAATCAACTTGGGGAGATCGATGTAGATCTCCTGTGTGCAAGCATTATGTGGATGTTAAAAGAAGAAGCTATTTCTGAGACCCAACTTAAAGTTTGTCTCTGTAATGCTGAACCATCTTCTTACCATTTACTTGGCTAGTAGCCTGGAAAGTGCCAGCAATCTAAGTGGATTAAATTTTTCTTTCATTATTACCTTATTTGATAACTGTCAAACCCAAGAATCTCCAAGTGCTTGGTCTGTGTTTTTCAGGCTTTCTTAGACTCATGATGAATGCTGTGAAGCTGCAAGGTAAATACCGACAAGTCTATAAACTTTAATTGCTACCTCATTTCTACAGTGTTCAGTTCTTACTCAAAGCTTTCTTCATCAAAGCTTCTTTCAGCTGCAGCATTCTAATATTACAGAATCAACCCAAACAGCATATTCATGTATTTGATGTGATGGAATTGAGACTTCAGGAAAGCAATTTGATTTCAGTGTACATTTAGAGTTGAGTCATTCCTCTTCTATACAGATGTGAAAGGGGAAGATAAATCCTATGAGGCTTGGCTACACATGTGAGCTTACAGTAAGCCAATTATCACTGAGAGGCACTTGGGGAAGGCTGGATGGACTTTGTAAGGCTGGAATGAGGGATAGTTTGTTTATTATCAGAATTTTTCCTATGTCATAGATAAAACATGTTTAGTTTGGAAGGGACCTTTAAAGGTCATCTAGTGCAACCCCACTGCAGTAAACAGGGACTTCTTCACTTCCTCAGGGTGCTTAGAGCCCCGTCAAGCCTGACCTTGAATATCTCCAGGGATGGGGCCTCCACTATGTCTTTGGGTAACCTGTGCCAGTGAGCTGCCACCCTCATATTGAAGAATTTTTTCCTAATATCCAACATAAATCTCTCCTTTTCTAGTTTAAAGCAATTACCTCTTGTCCTGTTTCTACATGCCCTCACAAACTGTTCTTCTCTAGCTTTCTTATAGGCCCCTTTCAGGTATTGGAATGCCGGTATAGATATCACCCATGAGTCACATACTGCTGGACATTCATTCACAGCAGAGTGTTTGACCCAATGGTGACTTCTCACAAGGTTCTGAAGCCTTGGAAAACTATCTTATCCTAGCACTTCTTTACCTTATAAATTATGGTAGGAGGAAGACAAATGCTGCTGATGTTCAAATATATAGTCACCTTGAAGCACTCAACACATGCAAATTATATAAAGAACAATTCAGAATTCTTGCTACTGTCACAAATCTCCAAGCTTCTATAATAAATGTTGTTGTCACATTATATGGGTTAAATGACTAATGATAGAAGTGTGTTCTTATTCATGCAAGCAGCTGTTGAAAAGTGTGTTGTCCTAAAATATACCTTCCTGTCGGTAGAGCTGACAACCATGAAATGATGGAATCAAGTTCCTGTCCTTCAGTGTTGCTTACAGTGAAAACTGTCACACAGTTTTTAGAAAAGCCTGTCAAAGAAAGAGCCAGATTTCTGATACAATGTGGACAACACATACTTTGAAATGTCTTGTATTGTGGACAGTGCTAAATGCTGCATGTTGATAAAATTTTCCATTTCATTTCCCACACTTCTTGATTTTTCTTATTTTAACCTCTTGGCCATTAGAGGGCAATTTAAAAATAAATAATAATTAAAAAGGAATCCATAAGTATTTTTACAGTATTGTTACAGTATATGTAAGTATAATTACTGTATTGTTACAGTAATTGCAGGGTTAGAAAGAACTTTCTTTTTTCCTTTTAAATAAAGTTGAAGTATGGAAACTTTGGAGAACCTTTGCAAAGTTTTTTCATCATGTGTACCCTGCAATCTTATATGCATTGTTTCCATGAAGAGGCTGTGATGATATAAATTCCTCTCCTTGAGTACTGAACTTTGAGAGGTATGTTAATGGTCAGTGTGGAAAGACAGTAAAACTGAAATCCAGAAATAAACTCTGGCTGTGCTACTATCTTTATCCACGCATCTCTCTATTTCTCCTATACAACATATATATTTAAGAATTGATCTGGCAAAATATCTCCTGACTCCCTCTCGTGCTGATGCACTGCTTTGTCAAATCCATTAAAACTGAGTGCTATTTAGAAACTATAGTTTTCTGAAAATATTGACATTATGCTGAGAACTGCAAACATAGCTGATGATTCTCTGTCTTGGTGAGTTTTCAATCTAGAGATGACATAGGATAATGAGCAAATACCTAATTGGGGTAGCAGATAAAGAGGTTATTTTAGTGGTGTTCAGTGTGTTGCAAACAGAGAATTTAGTGATGGGGGGGGAACCAAAACAGTAAGAGTTCAATAATTTAATCATGGTTCATTGGAAGTATGTTAAAATAGCAGTCTGTAACAGCTATCAATGTTTACTAGTAAACATAAGTTGATATCTCATTTAAGATAAAGCTTTTTTGCATGCATAAATTGCCATCTCAGAGTGTATCGTTATAGCAAGCAAGGGATTGGCAATGGTGTGGTTTTTCTCTTCCATAGTGAAGATGTAACAGCACAGAGCAGAAAAGTAGAATTTTCAAAAGTAGCTTTAGCAATCCTCTGCTGTCCTAGGAAGGTTCATTTGTGTAATGTGGAGAGATTCAGTAGCAAGAAAGAACAGGAGCTGGACCTGAATAATGGAGTTTTGTTAAAATTGAAAGTACCAGAAACTCCTGGGCAGCAAGGATTCCCTTGAATAATCAACCCTGAAAATCTGTCCTCATTGTCTATTTGTTTTAAGGAAAATCAGTTCTGAGCTTCAACAGAGTTAACATGTTTTGAAAGGTGACATAAAAGATGCTACAAGTTTGCACTTGCACATCCAACATACCCAACTGAATAAAAGAAAGACCTTATCCTCCAGCGTACTCAGAAGGAGGATGCTGGAGGAATTAGCTAAGATTTGTACAGCATGTTGAAAAATGATAAAACTATAAAACCTTTATCTGGTTGCTTTCAAGTTGCCCCTGTGTCTAATAAATAACATGCAATCATTGAATATGTAATTGATTTTGAATTTATCTTAAATTAATACCTGGATATTTATATAGTTTGTAAATCAGGTTTATGAATCTGTATTTATTTAGCTTCAGAGATGCTAGAAATTAGATTACTCAATTAATTGGATTACTTAACAAATATCGATTAGCATTTTTTAGCAATTAACATTATAGACATCTATTATAGCCCTATCTTCTAAAATTTTAATTAACTGTTTAAACATTGCTTGGAAGTTTAACGTTGTTGAGATTATAATTACATTATTGCCTATGCAGTTTTGAGTTAATTATACTGCATTTCTATAGACTTGATAAACTGCAAAATGTATCCCCTTAACAATCAATTGGTATTAAATTACTTTCAATTAGTTTTTATTAAAACCAAATTAGAGTCTCATTTCAGACACAGTAAAAGTAGTACTAAAATCTCAGAATTCAACTATGATTTCTCCCACACTGATTCTCAGATGTCTAGCTGGTCAGTTGGTGGTCATTACTTTAAAATTAAAATAAACCTGAAAACCACAGAGCTTTTTAGAGCGCTGGTCTTCAAAGATGCAATGCCTGATACTGCCTTGATATAAATTTGTGCAGGTCTTGTTGTTTTATGTGGTTGGGATAAGGCCTGAATCTGGGATGTTTTGGTGTAAAGTGCTATGGCCCTATTAATTGCAAGACCTTTCTACCCTTTAATTATGGACATTTCCCTAAACCCAAAGGGAATTTTTGTATTTTATAGTGGTATGTTATAGTGGTTGATGAGAATCTATACTTGTTTACTCAACAGGAGTCAAAATGAATTTTTTAGGTTCAGGGCTTTAAAGAAGCTTTCTTTCAGCTAGCAACTCCCAGATTATTTAGGGTTTAGATACTTAAAAGCTCTTATATTTGATAATAAAATACATTTAATCTGACATCAGAAAACATAATACACTGCTTCCTATAGCATCTTTTAGCAATTTATGCCCCTCTCTGTTTATCATGTAGCCTTTATTTTTTTAAATTTTGCTTTCCAGCTCAGTCTTCTTTATTTTGTGTGTACTCTATTTCCCTTTCAGTGTTCAGAGTAGATGTACTTCCTATGTTGCCTATGTTGTTGAGTTTTATCAAACTCTGCATTGAGTTTAATTAGTTTTGTAGTAGGAGCACAATAATAACAACCAAAAGAAATCTTAAAAATGTAAACAAATTTGCAAAGAAACAGGGGATCAACACGCTAGGATGCTTGCTGGGAACCATAGGATAACATGAAACAAGGGAGTGCTGTCTCATAGCATTCAAACCATTGGTTCTTTTTTGTTTTTGGTTTGGTTTTTTTTTTTTCCAAAAGTTGAACTTGTTTGTGTAAGGAATGCAAAGGTTTTGTTTAACTGAATTGCTGGCAAAAGCAATCATGACCCCTGGAAAGCCAGGATTTGGTGTAAAATACGTGCAAACTTGAGCAAAGATATTGTTATAGTAGGTGGTGTTAACAGCTGCTGTGAAGCACATATGATCTCGAGAGAACAGCAGAATTTATGCACGTCAATAAGGATTAATTAAAGCAGCAAGTGAAGTGGGAAAATAGGGGTAGATAGCTGGGGACCACTGCAGGCACCGTCCAAGATGGCTTTTGTAGGCAGAGATTTACGTGGGCTGCTGTGTCTGATGAACTAAACTATAGGAGGACACTTAGCAGGGCACTGGCTGCAAAGGTGACATTTGGATGCCATTAGTTGTTTCTATCTGTACGTATAATCTAGTGAGAAGCTTATGACTGCACCAGTAGCCTATCATGTACATAACCAGCTTCTGCTCTTGCAAATGTTGGTGAGTGGCTTCGAACAAAGGATTAGAACAATAACCAAAGAGGGGGCTGGACTCTATTTAAGTTTCTGAATGTATGCTTTTAACTGATGTTTACCAAACTCCTGAGCAGCCATTGATTTCATGAAGATTTATGGTGAGGGGATTTTTAGTGCTAGTCACATACCCAAGATGGAAATAGGTACAAGGTGGGATTTATTTTGAATGCAGAGGTATTGGGCAGGTACCTGTCTAAATTGGAAATCAATTGGGCTTAATGCCAGCCGCCTTTAAACACTCCCTGATGCCCCCAAGCATATCTCTGCATCCTTTGGCTCTAAAGTGCCTTTGAAAAAGTAAGCATAGCCAGTTAATTTGAAAATCGAACCATTAGGGTGTGTCGTGTCTGCCTCTCAGTAACCTGTTCAGAGAGAGAATAATCCCTACAAAAAAGGGCAATTCTGGCTGGACAGTTGGTTGACCTGAAGTAGCTCCTTTGGTGACTGCTAGATTGTTCTGACTGTAGTCTAAAACTCTATCTTTGCATAGTACCCTGAGGTGAGAGATATTTTTCTTGCATTGCTTTGGAAGTGAAGAATAATATCTTTGTCCTTGCTTCTTTGATTATACTGAGACTTCCTAGTTGCACCAGGATTTCTTGACCTTCGGCACTGACCAAAATGGAATTTCCTGTATTCATACAGTTTATAGTTTGAGTAACTTTTGTCATAGTTCTGGTTAGCATAGCAGTGGACAAATCAGTCTCTCTTTTACCTGAGTTTTGTGGCAATTACCTGCTCCACAAGTATGCGAAATTTAATTTGCTACTTTTTCTTATGGTCTTTTGTCAGTGGCATCATAATGTGAACTAAAACAGGAACTAAATGTATATTGTGTGAGTGGCTGGTGATGTTTGTGTTTGAAGGAATCTAACAGTCTGCGTGTGACCGAGACTACACACTTAAAAATTAAAATCTGGTGACTCTGCAAAGATAACTTTAGTCTACAAGTTGTCTTCAAGCATTAATAATGGCAACATTATATTGTAAGAGAGAGTAAACTAAAATGTCCCTATGGACGCATTTCATTTCAGTCATTAAGAAGAAAATTACTATACTCTTTATTTAGAATAATGAGAACTGATACTGGTTGTCATTAGAGTATGCTACAATAAAATGTTAATAAGAAGCAGCTTGAGAATACTACACTAATGCAATGCTTTTTTAATCAAATTTTTGGAATTGATTGCCTATGGCAAAAGAAGCAAAATCTTTAATATGATATAATGATTCTTATACTATCTCCAGGGAGAGATGTTAGTTCTGTCAACTTTGTAACCTCTCTTTTGGATGCAAAGCACAATGTATATTTTGTCATGGTCATTAGGTTGTAGTCTGAACAGATATAGTCATATGAAAAGTTTACTTATATCTCTCTATATATATAGAGAAAGACTATGATCTTTTTCAAGCTAGAACATTTGAGTAACTGCATGCTGCTTTCTAAAATGTGACTGTAGTGATTAACACTAATTTTAATTCTAAGATACAGTGAAAGAAAAATTTATTTTCAGGTGTCACTATTCACATTTATTCTGGGATTTCCTGCAGTGGTATCTGACACATGTTATTTTCTTCTAATTAGAATATAAAACATAAATGCTGCCTAGAAAAAAATAAATATGGAAAATTAATTTGGCGGGAATACATGCAAGGCTCTTCTTTTACCTTCAATTCCAGCTCCATAACTGTTGATCAGTTTAGTACTGCACAGGACTAATCTGCTCCATAGCTCCTGGTCTTGAACTTACCGTGTGTGTATGGGTGCAAAGATACAGATTCATACTCTCATTTAACATTTGTGCTTGCAAGGAAATATGGGTATGAAATTAATTTTGTCTTTTTCACTAGCAGGAACACAAAACAGAATGGAAAGGAAGATAAAACTCATTTCAATATGTACAGAGAGAGCATTTCTTATTTCTGCTGATGGCTGCCACATCTTTTCAGTGGGAACAGCTGGTATCTAAATGGCTTCCTCAGCTAAAACAATGTCTATCTCACTTTAAAATTTCAGCAGGAAGCTGCTGTTTCATCATTTAGTCGTGTCACATATTTATAGTGTTGTCTTTGTGTGTAGTGTTTGAGAAACAAAAATGAAAGAAAATTGATGCAGTGTATATCTTGGCGCCAGTGAATATAAAGTTATGGTTAGTCATAAAACCTGTAATCTATTGCAAAAGGGAGGAACCAAATTCTCAGTGCTGTGGTAAAACTTTTAGAAATAGAACAATTAAAAAGTCTAAAAGGAAATACAACCCCTGTTCAGCAATACGTTACTCTTCATGCCTAAGTGTAAACATATCAGCAAACCTTTTGCTAATCTGGAACTTCTTTCCTAGTTAAGCATCCGTTCAAATCACGTGGTCTGACGTAGCCTAGGTAAGGACATGCACTACTCATAAATTCTCATTTAGCTGTAAATTTTTTTTCTTGAGAATTTCAATATGAAAATCAAATGCGGAAAATGGAAACAAAATGGTTTCCAAGAAAAGGATTTAAAAGGCATACAGGATGAAGAATAAATCAAAGTGTCAATGTTTACTGACCCCATGAATTCAACTGAGTCTCTTTACTGTTCATTTTTTTCTTTCCATAGTGTTTATACCAGAGAAGCAAATAATATTGTTTAATAAGAGCCAGTTCCGAGCTTTTGAAATGGAAAAGAATGAAATGAGTCTATTAATTCAATCTGTGTAAAAGGTACAGTTTACAAAGCTGGTGTATAGGTTTCTCCATCAAAGCTTCACAGTGTTCTTACCGTTGCATAAGTTGTACACGTCTCTTGCATTGTTTGGGCACACAAAGTTCAAAAACCTCTTAAAGTAAACTAGTATTCAGAGGCAGAGCAGGAGAAATACTGTTTCCTTCATTTGGTGACTTGCTGCATTATCTGTGCAAGCGTATTCTTTACAGATCTATTAGGGAGTAGGAATATTGCACCCAAAAAATAATTATTATTACCTAATAATTATTATTTACCTAAAAATAATAATTGTGCACATATGAAAATAGAACAATAAGATGCCTGGAAAGCACATACTGTGGAAAAATTGGTCACCCAATCTGGTGACATCAATTTCTCACGATAGATAGTAAAAAAACTCAAAAAACCCAATCCTCTCAAAGTTTGAGAGCATGATAGGAATTAAGATGAAGGGCCCATCTTTGATGGCCATTCTAATGTTAAAAATAAGGAGGATTACTCACAAGACAAGCAGGTGATGTTTGCAGACAGGTTGAAACTTTCATGACACCCAAAATAGGCTGAAGTTAATGTTAGACTTACTTCTGATACTGTTTTGTGAGAACCACTAGCAATGTAACTTGCACACAGTCTCAATTAGTTATAAAAGGTTGCACCAGTTCACAGCAATTATGGAAACTGCCACTGCCTGTATACTGTCTGACCTCACAAGCTGTTTTCCTTTTCCTGGCTGATCCTGACCATTCTACAGTAAATTCTTCTGACTAGAATTACATGAAGGAATAATTGTATTTCATGGTCTCAGAGACTAAAATATCCCATCTACCCTGGACAAAATTCCTTAGAAGTAATAAGTTTTGTTTTCTGTTTAAAAATTTAAATCAAAGATGGNTTAAAGCAAAGATGGAGTCTGATCATATCAGGGACAAAGCATAGATGTCCACAGTAAATGAATGGGGTCGGCCCTTTACCCCACTTTTCTCCCTTTCTTCAGTGGGAGCTACCTTTGCAAGATAAAAGCTGCAGTGCCTTCCTGGGCAAACAGTGGGAAACAAAACCTGGTTTGTACTCAAACTTCAGGGGTGGAAGAACAGTGAAAAATTAGGGGCTGTGTTTGTAAATGGACGAGAAGATTGGCTGAACATATAACAAGTGTAAGGCAGCACTTTAAAGTTGTTTTAGATTATTGTAATTTTTCAATACCCATCAATACACC
>VZTU01013831.1:0-11385 GCA_013400835.1 Zapornia atra
CCACAAAGAAGTGTCTTTTAATGCTCTAGAGAATGATCAGTAAGTTTGTGGTTGCAATTTATGCATGTGTCTGAGTATAAATGTAAATACGCTAAATGAATCCTTTCTGTATTTCTGGTAGATCTTTTTTTATTCATGTTTTTGTACCACCTTATTTACAGATATCAGCTGCATGAATGACAGTGTTAATTGTAGTGGAATTTATGTCAGACACAAGGTTTTCTCTGGAGCCTTGGAATCAGTGTTTATAGTTGCTGCACAACCTCTGAAATGCATGAGGGTAATACATTTTTATGTTCTATCTGTGTAAGTGCTAGAGGAGCACTGTGCTGTAGTACGAGAACTAGCAGATCATTCTGAAATGTTCTAAACAACTACTTTCAGAAAAACTGGCAAGGATAGTGTAGTCCTTCATCTTAATGAATACATAAGTTAGAAGCACAAATGGAAGTGTGTCTTTGGATTACAGCTGTCAAAAATGTATGCATTGGTTTTATTAAGAAATTCAGAAGTAGAATTTTGAGCAGCTGCATGTGTTCCCAAATACAAGTTTAGTATAAAGTTTAGTATAATGTTTGCTCTTTCCTCTTCTTTGATATTCTCCTATGCCATGGTCTGGTCCTTGAGTGTCTGGATTTATTTGTGCTGCTTGTTTCTCTAAACTGCAATTGCCTGAAGTAAAAATTTCATGCATTCATCAGAAAAGACTATTTTATTAAATGTCCCCCTGTCTTTAGAAAGTACTTGTAGTGCTTTTACTTAAAGAATTCCAACATATGACAGATTAGTAAAAATGGGTAAAGTCCACGCTGACAGGTTTTACTAGGGCCAGTTACTGCATTTTATTGCTGTGTTGGGCTGGCAATATGGAATACCACTAGAGTCTGCAAGAGTTGCAATGAAAGGTGTTCAGTAAATGTTTTATCAAGTTTTTGTGCATCCCAACCTTAACTGTAGTGGGTTCTGGCATATGAAATTCAGTGTCTTGTAGCTCTTGATATTCTTTGCCCTTGAGCTTTGTTTAAATGCATCAAGTAAAACACAAAATCAGAAAATGCCTTTTGTTTTTTTTTACATACATCTAGTACTAGAACAGATCCTCTAGGTCATTCAGTTAGATTTCTTCAGTATCAGGCAACCATCACTAATTCAGGAGAGCGAAGACACTATATCCTTAAGCACTCTCACTCTGTCTTACAACTGCTAAAATCTTAATGTTTTGAGGCTGAAATAGAATATCACACAGGAAGGAAGCAGAAAAGAGCATTTACTCAATTATTTTACTCATAAATGTTTCTTTATTATTTTACTCTCTCAAAAACAGATGTCCTAGTGACAGAAATCTTATGGGGTAAACCCCATTGCACGATAACATGTGGATAATTTGTGTCAGATATTTTACTTTACCTAGGACTAATTTAATTCTTTGGAAGTTTCTGTATGGAACTTTGTTAAAAATAAGTTGTCAAGAAAATAGAGAAACTCGAGATCTTCCATGCAATTTAGGAAAGATGGATTAGCATTTTAATTATCTCTGAGTTAGATAGTGGAATTGCAAGTAAGAGGCTTCAGATTGTTTTGTTTGTTAGTTTTAATAACTTTTAGGAAAATATGTAAGATCTACCATCCACATTTTAATATTTATTAAATGAAGCAATTAATTTCTCATTAAGTTGAAGGAACTCTCTGTGTACTTATGATTTATAAAAGTTCTCTCATATATTATATCTGTGAGCACAATTAATTTTCTTAAGTAAGTATTTAGCTTTGGCTCATAGTTTTTAAAAAGAATTATTAGCCTTTCACTCAACTTTACAGTTTGATACCCATTCTACTGAACAACATACAGATTTTTCATTAAATATATTTATCTAAAAATTGTGACTTTTAAATCAGATTTTTCTTTAAATATATCAGTCCAGTATTTAGATATTTATTTGTGTTTCCAGAGAGGTTTTAAAAATGTATGTGCACTTGCTTCAGAACTATACAACATGCTTGTTTCCATTTTTTTCCCCTTAAGTACATGGTATTTTCAATTGTATTAGAGTTGTGGAGGCAGTAAGATGTTCACTTAAACAAATATTCTATGGATAACATATGTTAAAAATTCATACTTATTAATCAAATGAACACAATCATATGTTTTCCAAAAGAATTTTCAGCATACAGTGATTAATTCTTTGGAAAGGCTTTTCCCATGAGGTTCCTGTCCATTTATCAAGTACTCTGTAGATTCTTACTTGCATCAAAACCTGTTACCTTGTTTTAGACCTTATTGGGATGGGAATTACTTTCATTGCATTATATAATTAAAAACCATTAATGTATGGTATCTTATTTGATGTCAGTATGTTTTCAAAACTAGTACTCCTGAAAATATTAGTGTGCTTGAAATTAACCTAGATAGTGTTTAATTAACACAACTGGTGCAACATATGAACAGATTACAATTACTGTATTTTCACTTTTATACTTCTCCTGTGGTTCTCATCCATTAGCCTTTCTGGTTTCCAGGCAACTCTGATTCACTCTGCCCAAATTAAATGTTGGTACGCTTTGTCCTTTTCCAGTCTATTGCTTCTCAAGAGTATTCACAGTCTTATGACACCTTCTTACCTCATTTTGATATTAGAATCTAACATTACCTCAGTGTTAATGGTGATGATGGGAAAATGAGAAACTCAGATAATTTATACCATCTGTAATTAATACTATATTCTACTAGCCATACTTAGGTAATAATGTTTTGCTACACCGTTGATTTCAAAAGAAGAGTCCTAGAACATAGTGATCAAGTGGAATCTCTTTTTCATCCTCTCTGTAGATGGTCATTCTCATTCAGGCTGTTCTGTAGAGCTGGAGGTGCTACAAGTGTATTAGTGAGTAACTTCTTTCTAGCACACTGCTTATTCAAGAGAGCTTTAAGCTTCTGGCTTCCTCAAAATCTATGGCACTACTCAGTATCTTGTAAGTAACTCATGACATGTCTCATCTCACTGCTAAATGCACAAGATGGTCTTCAACATGTGTGACATTACTGAACACACAGAAAAAAAAAATCTTACCTTGCACCTGTGGAAACTGATGTTAGAGAAAATTACTTTTTCTTAAATTAATCAGATAGGTTATCCTGTCCAGAACACAATAATTTACAGTTTCCTCTGTAAATATTATAACTAGTTATAACTTTATAATTAAAAAACTGTAATTTGACAGCACCTTTTCCTGCTTGATTTATTCTGTTGTACTTTTCAGGATTTAGGACACAGATGAAATTGAGTAAAATTTTCAAAACTATATAAAAGTAAGTTTTAAAAACAAAACAAATATTCAGCCTATTAGCTGGTATGCATGTTAAACACCACACTGCTTAAGACAGAGTTATGTCAATCCTTTCATTTATTTTAATCAAGAAAAAAAAGCCCAATAAAATCTACTGTAGAAATGTTAATGGCCTATAAAAGTAGCTTACATATTTGCACAGAAGCATCAAAATATGTATAATTTCAAATTTACTGTATCTTTTCTATTTTGGGATCATACAATAATGTCAGCTACAAATTGTAACTTCATTGCTCAGTCCGTCGGTCGCTTCTGTAATTTAGAAAATGTCAACCTAAGTTTTCAGTGGAAGTTGACGTTGTATCTAGAGTAAAACTAGACAGGCTGATAATGATGCTGCAATGAGCAAGAACTGTAACTATGTGAATGGGTTGATTTAATAAGGTTAACATCTGTCACTTTCAGCAAGTTTAGCATTGAGACCCTACATATCAAGATCCTGTTGCCAGGCTCAAGATTAGTTGCTAGTGAGAAATACCAACAGGAAATGTCAATGTCTTTGGCATCTGTTTCAAGTAAAAAAGAGTTCCCAAATGGTGTTATTTGTCTTTGCTGGTGACATAATATATATTACAGGAAGGAGTAATATTTCTAAGGTTGTTCAGTGATCAGTGGAACTGGAGAACTTCCGACATTACAAGTTAGCTGACAGTGCCTTTAGCACAGGATGTGGAAAACCAGAATAGTGCCTTTTTCTTGAGTGCTCTAGGTACCCACAAAAAACCAAAGCAAAACAAAACAAAACAAATCACAAACAATAACAAAAAGAAGGATGTAAATTTTCCTTTCCTGCTTTCTCTACCTATTTTCATATTGTTTCATGCAAAAATAGAAGTAATGACGATCCTGTTGACTTGATCACTCCTGTCTCTTCTCAGTTTCTTGCTTGAAATAATAAAGGTAGAAGACCAGAAAGGAGTCATGAGAAGTAGGATCTATAGCAAGCATTTAATCTGCACTTCACTGTCTATTCTGTATATTTTTTGTCAGATCACAAAAATACTTTTCATTGTGTCTTTACTGACAAATCCAAGTAATGGTGACTTGCAAATGAGAGTTTCTCTACAAAAGGTGTAACAAAGTACCTCCAACAATTTAATCATTTAATCTAATGTTTTAGCTTAAATTTCAACTTATATAGTTTAAGTTTACTTCTTATCCTCTCCAGCTGTGGATCCTGTGGCTCAGTTTCTTCATCATAATTTTGAAGGATGTTTTTTTCTCCTTTTTACCAAATCTATCCTTGAGATTGTAGAAGGAGAACTCTCTAAATTGAGGTTTAGCTCTAATTGTTGCAATGTCTCACATCTTCTTCTCGACCCTCTATTTTAGATCTAATTATTTATATATTCACTGATACATGAATTGGCTGGGTTGAAGGGATAATGACATGATAATCTAATGAGGAACTCTTTCCTGTTGCTAAGCAATATAATAGGAACTTCCCTTTCTAAATATAATCTATTGGAGTAATTAGGGAGAAATTCATGGATGAGGCAGCTCAGTAGAGTGCATCTTTCTAGACATTCTTGCTACCCACAGATACTTTTTCTAAGTCCTGTAAGTGTACTAACTTTTTATACCTTCACAACTGACATTGGTATAAAGGATTACACAGAGCAAAAAGAAGACAATCACACCCATAGGAATCTACATCACAAAACAAAGCATTTATAGCATAGATTAATTTCCCAAATAAATAGCTTCATTATTTATTTTATGTATGCATATTAATATAAAAGAAGATATCTACCTTGTAAAAACTTAAATAGTCCAACTCTGGAAACTTTCTCTCTCCCTCCTGCAAACATAAAAACTTCTATTAAAAACATATAAAACTAAGAAAAGGGAATCTCTTTCTTCCACAAAAAGCTGTTTTCTTTCAGTCTATGAGCTACTCATTCTAGGAGCAGTTCAGAGAGCATGCAAATAAATGTTGCCGTTTAAAAAAAAAGAAAAAAAGGGGGAAAAAAAGGAAAAAAAAACCAGAAAAAGGTCCTTTGATTTAAGGACTGAGTCTCCTGGGCACAAAAGCAAATTGTATCTCATTACCATGAAATTTATACATAACTATCCTATGCGATTCATAGGGCACAAAACATTTTTCACTATATCCTACTGTAGCATAGAATCATAAAATGGTTTGGGTTGGATGGAACCTTAAACATCATCTAGTTCCAACCTCCTGCCATGGGCAGTGACACCCTCCACCAGCCCAGGGTGCCCAAAGCCCCATCCAGCCTGGTCTTGAACACTGCCAGGGAGAGGGCAGCCACAGCTTCTCTGTGCCAGGGCCTCACCACCCTTATAGTAAAGAATTTCTTCATTATATCTAATCTAAACCTACCTTCTTTTTAGTTTAAAACCATTATCCTTTGTCCTGTTGCTACATGGCCTTGAAAACAGCCCCTTTCCTATAGGCACCTTCAGGTACTGGAAGGCTGCAATAAGGTCTCCCAGAGCCTTCTCTTCTCCAGGCTGAACAAGTCAAACTCTCTCAGCCTGTATTTGTAGCAGAGGTAGTCCAGCTCTCTGATCATGTTTGTGGCCCTGCTCTGGATTCACTATTTTGAGGCCCAACAGCTGGCTGCAGTACTCCAAGTGTGTTCTCACAAGAGTGGAGTAGAAGGGGAGGATCACCTCCCTCAATGTGCTGCTCATGTTTTTGATGAAGCCCAGGGTATGGTTTGCTTTCTGGACTGCAAGCACGCATTACCAGTTCATGTTGAAGTTCTTGTCCACTAACACCCCCAAGTCCTTCTCCTCGGGGCTGCTCATACTCCATTCTCTGCCTGTCCTGTAGTTGTGCCAATTGCCCCAATTGCTCCAACCCATGTGCTTGTGGTGTCATCAGCTAACTTGCTGAGGGTGCACTTGATCCCATTGTCCAAGCCTCTGACAAAGATGTTAAACAGTGTCAGTCCTAATACCAGCCCCTGAGGAACACCACTTGTCAGTGGTCTCCATTTGGACTTTGAGCTGTTGATCACAACTCTTAGAGTGTGACCATCAAGCCAATTCCTTATACATCCCTCCATCAAATTCATGTCTCCAGTTTAGAGACAAGGATGTTGTGTGGGACAGTGTCAAATGCTTTGCACATATCCAGGTAGACAATATCTCTCATCCTTCTCTTATCTACAAGAGCTGTAACATCACAGTATGCCATATAATTTTGTTAGGCTTGATTTGCTCTTAGTGAAGCCATGTTGGCTGTCATCACTCATCTCCTTATCTCCCTGCACTTTGAACATAGTTTCCAGGAGAATCTCCCGGTGAGTCTGAATGATCCACAGTTCCCCATATTTTTATTGGGTTGGGTTTTTGTTTTGTTTTTTTCCTTTTTAAAAATGGGGGTTATGTTTCTCTTTTTTCCAGTCAGTGGGAACTTCACCAGACTGCCATGATGTCTCAGATATGATGGAAATTGGCTTAGACATTTTATCCACTACTTCCTTCAGTACCTGTAGATGCATCTCATCTGGCCCTGTGGAGTTGTGCACCTTCAGGTTCCTTAGATGTTCCTGAATGAGAACTTCTCAGTTCCTAAACTGAGTTGTCTCTATATTTGACTATAATAAGTTCTCACTTATTTACCCAACTTCAAAAATGTATAAATTCTAAGTGATTGCTGACAAAAAGATCTTAATGTCCACTATGGACTTTCAGTCCCAGTCATGGACTGAACTCTAGTTGTAGCTGAACTCTTGTGTTTCAGAAGGTGATCAATAAATATTTCTTGAGGAGCAAAAAAGAGAAGAGGTAGAGAAATACATTCTCAGTATTTCCAGATTATTATGATGATCTTCAACCTGATCTCCTGTAGTTGGCAATTCTTCGTTGACCCAGTCCCTTCCTTTGCCTTCTGTAATTTGGCAGGGAGGCTAGAACACTTGCTAATGAAGACTGAGGCAAAAAAATTCCTTGAGTACCTCAGCCTTCTCCATATCCTGGGTAATCAGGTATCCTCATGTTTCCTTCCAGAAGGGTCCTACATTTTCTCATGTCTTCCTTTTGTTAGTCATGGGCTATACAATTTTTTTTTGTTGCCTTTGGTGCCCCTGGCCGGATTCAATACTATCAGGGCTTTAGCTTTCTTCACGGGATCCCTGGCTGCTCAGACAATTTATTTGCATTCCCTCCCAGGCTACCTGCCATTTCTTCCAGTCTCTGTAGGCTTCCTTTTTGTGATTGCATTTTTCCAGAAGTTTCTTGTTCTTCCATGCAGGCCTCCTGGTGTTTTTGCCTGACTTCCTCTTTGTTGGGATGCATCACTCCTAAGCTTGGAGGACATGATCCTTGAATACTAGTCAACTACCTTGCCCCCCCTCTTCCCTGTAGAGCTTCGTCCCATGGTACTCTTGACAGGTGAATCCCTGAGGAGGCCAAATTCTGCCCTCCTTAAGTACATGGTAGTGAGCTTTCTGTGGTTGCTCTTCACTGCCCTGAGGATCTTGAACTCCACCATTTCACGGTCACTGTAGCCAAGACTACCCTTGAGCTTCACAGCCCTCCTTGTTGGTCAGAACAAGGTCTAGCATAGCACCTCTCCTTGTTGGGTACTCTGTCGCTTGGAGGAGGAAACTGTCATCAATGCATTCCAGGAACTTCCTGTATTTCTTGTGCCTTGCTGTCTTGTCCCTCCCACAGAAATCAGGGTGGTTGAAGCAGGTGAATGAGGAGCAGGCCTTGTGAGTGTGATGCCACTCCTATCTGCCTGTAGAGTACCTCATCTGCTTGGTCTTCCTCGTTGAGTGGCCTGTAGCAGACTCCCATGGTAGTGTACCCTGTCCCTTCTTTAAACCTTACTCATAACCTCTCAGTGGGCTCATCTATCCCCAGATGGTGCTCCATGCCTTGTTTCTTCTGCCTGTGCTTTCTAAAGAGCTTGTATCCTTCCATTGCAACACTTCTGTCACAGGAGCCATCCCACCACCTGCAGGACTGTGCACCTCTCTTCTATCTCTTCTTTTTTCCCGCATGCTGTGTGTTCGCATAGAGGCTCCAGATGAAGCTGTGCCCGTGTGATAACTGCATGACATCTGCTGTTCATGACTGAAAGACAGAGGTTTTATCTAGGGGAATCCCTCATCTTATCATGGATACTGAAGTAATGGAACTGTTTGGGTGTGACCGCAACCACTTTCTGTGGTGCTGCCAATATTTACAGACTATAGTCAAACATATAACATTTAAAATTAAGTGATAATACTTAATTAAAAATAAATGCAAACTGAATACAAGTTTCTAAATTTCAGATGGAGTTTGAATTAAGTTACACAGTGCTTTGTCAATACTTTATGTATCAGTCCTCATACAAAGCACTGCTTTCAAAGAATATTTCATTATAGTTAAAGTGGTTCCTTAATTAGGTGATTAAACATCCTGAAAACTAATCCATGTTCAAATCATTGAAACTGAGTTAGAACAAAGGTAGATTATAATAGATAAATAACAGGAGGGGTTAATAAAGAGGTGAAAGATGATTAAAAATAAATGAATAAAATTCTGGTGGGTGGTAAGGAAATAAATCATTGGGATTAACTATGGAAATTAGTCTGAACAAATATAACATGCATCAGTGGAAAAACACTCCAAAAAGTTGCAGTATTGCATATATAAAGGGAATGGAATTGTATTTAATTTTGGGTTAGAATATGGCAGTAGATAAAAGAAGCCTTAAATGGGTGAAGTAATCAATCTCTCACATTGACTGACAGTAGATGACCTCCTACCTAAGTACAGAGATTAAAGTGAAAACTGCAAATTTTACATTGCTTTTTGTTAATAGCTTGCAATCATTTTATTTTTTACGATAATGGTGGCCATTCAAAATCCACATTCTGGATTTCATATATTAAATGAAATACAGGGAAATCTAGGGTAGCGGCAGTGGTATTAGAATAAGGCAAATTTATTTGAACTCTGATATTCCTAGTCATCTTTGAAGAGAACGTAGAAATATCTTCGCTTCTCAGTGCTTCCTTGTATGGCTTAGGTCAATGGCACGGGGAACTAAGTTGTTAAAACCCTAAGGCCTTAATGTAGCCTCTTAACTGTGGCTACAGATGTCCTCACCAACTGGACACATTCACCCAGCATTGACCTGGCAGTGGAAGATCAGACACTTTGATTCCTCAACTTATGGGACATGCTAGAGTGGAAAAGGTTAGGAAAGGATGAGACACAGCTAAAGATAAAGAACTGACAAAAATCGGTAATGTTACCTCCTGGGAATTGATTTTACGTATAGGGTTTGTTGCCAACCTTAGGGCTGTTGTGAATTCCAAGATATCTGTAAGGCAAGTTCTGCATTTTGGCACCTGACTATAAAGGCAGGTGATAGAGTAAATTACCCCACTGTATGATGGCTTTTTTTTACTATTGAAAGCTTTTGAATATCTAGAATATCTAGATCAAATAGCTAGAATATCTAGGGGTTTAGGGAAAAGAAAAAAAAAAGTATTTGAAACCATACTGATGAAAACAGAAATGTTTGCAGACTTTTCATATGGCTCTCCTTTTCTTAGATTATGATAGCTTGTGGATAAAGAGAAAAAAATACTCACTTTATTATCATGTACTACCAATCACTACATTTTCATAGGGAGCTTAGTGTTCTGTGACTACAGAATGCTGATATCCGTGGAGAAAATTGTCAGTATATGTTATACATATACTATGTCAGTCTGTGCTTTAAAAAATAATGTTCTTGGGGTTTGTAATGTATTTCCTAGCAAAAATGGCAAACGGAGAAGAAAAATGAGTATGTGCTACATGAATAGAATCATCACCTTTAATACTTCTTCTGTCTAAAATCAAATAATATTAATGATTCTGGGGCATGTACCTTCAGGATGAAATATTTTACCTTTTTAATCATTCAGATGATAAAAATGTTAAATAAGTTTTATTAACACATAGATAAAATAAGTGCTAAACTTTAAAAAAAAAATATATATTTGAATTATATTTTCTCCCTTAGAGATTTGTGTGCTGATCAGCTCCTAAACAAGTTTTCAAGTTTTCAAAAAATCTACAAGTTACACTCAGCAAACATTATCCTGATCTTTGCATCCTTTATAATGTACTTTTTACTGTGTACTACTATTTATTGTTAGGCATTTATTTTATGGAATGGCAACTTTGCAGTGAAAAAAAAAAGTTATTTAAGTTATGCTTGTTTTTAAATACTATAAATACTTTGCTATGCATTTTTTCCTGTAAACAGAATAGGCTGCATTTACATTGATGGCAATTTGCAGGATTTCATATAGAATTTTCTTATATATTCAAAATAGCACTTGTTCAAATATGTTGTCGATGGACTTGCTAAAGAAACAGTCATCAACATGTGGAAAATATTCTTAGGGAATGCTCTCATCCTGCATGGAGTAATGTAGAGCTCTTAGGGAAAAAATGGGATTTCTCTATAGACACAGATCTAAATGTTAGGCATTTGTGTATGAATTTTAACAGGCAGGTTTAGAAATTTCAATGTTGCAACTTGTATACATGAATTAGGAATATGTATCTTGTTCAGGGTAGTCTATAATGAGTGTGATACAGTAATAGTGGGTTTTTCTGATCCTTCTCTTTTATTCTATGATATACCTGCATACTCAGAATATCTTGTGTCATTAAAAGGGCTGATATGTCTCCTACAACTGCTGTGAAGTCATAGTCAACCCTATAGATAATTTGGAAAGAAACTAAAGAAATAAATGTAATAGAAGAATATGTGAGATAGAAAAGCAAATGAAAGAGCATGAAAATCCCTGACTTTAAACATGTTAATCAGATGCTTTTGAACTTATTTTCTGATTTAATAATATAGATACATATTTAATAATATATTAATATAATATTATAGACCATTAGAAATAAATATTCTGTATGATGTGAAGGAAATCTGCGTTGCTGACCTCATGAAAACTAATAGAAGCTGAGTGGTTCCTGTTATTTTGGCTACATTTATTCCTGAGAAAGCTTCACTGGAATCTCACTACAGCTCATTCTGAACACAAAACACAAAAACAC
>VZTU01013831.1:20473-38150 GCA_013400835.1 Zapornia atra
AGGCTGAGTAACTTGGGACTCTTCAGCCTTGAGAAGAGAAGACTAAGGGGGGACCTAATTAAGGTCTATAATTATCTTAAGCAGGGGATGCAGGGGGAATCAGCCAGCCCCTTTTCAGTGGTCTGTGGGGATAGGACAAGGGGCAACGGCTGCAAGCTGGAGCATAGGAAGTTCCGCACCAACATGCGGAAGAACTTTTTCACAGTGAGGGTGACAGAGCACTGGAATAGACTGCCCAGGGAGGTGGTGGAGTCTCCTTCTCTGGAGATATTCAAGACCTGTCTGGACGCCTATCTGAGTGATATGTCCCTAGGGAGCCTGCTTTGGCAGGGGGGTTGGACCCGATGATCTCTTGAGGTCCCTTCCAACCCCTACGATTTTATGATTCTATGATTCTATGTGTCCCTGGCTGGGGTATTGGAGTGTCCCTGCTGCCCGGGGGTCTTTGCTCCTCACCAAGTCCTTGTGTTTGTAGTCATTAGCTATTAATCATATAACCCAACAAGTAATAAGAGAGGAAGCTTGACAATAGTTAAATATGGTGATGATTGTTAGTTTCAGGTCTGCATCTGGTTTGCTTATTGAATTACCTAGTGGCTAGTTTGGCCTAGTTAGAAATTATTATTTTTATTTTTTTAATTAGCTTTAGAATACTACTGTATGCACCACCTCTAGGCACTTTAGACCACTTTGAAAAACAAAGTCTGCTGTAAAATCCAGCATGTTGGCGAATGATTAAAAAGAAGCTTATCTGAGTTTATACTTAAGTACTGAGCACTGTTGTCTGAACTTTTGGGTAGTATATTTGATGTATAGGAAAAACTTCTTTTTATTCCTGTTGTTACTCAAGGAAGTCATTCATACAGGTGGAAATGCTAGACTAAGATCAATACACCAATACACTTCTTTTCTCTCAATTACCCTCTCTTGTTAGCAGTAGCACTAAACATTTATTTCAGTGACAGCAATAAATATTTATTTTCTTGTAAACAGAGGAAGTCTGGTAACAAATCAATGTGGGGATGCAGAAAATAATATAACTAAGCTTGTTACAGTTACTTCTTGTCCTTCAAATATGTAAAAAACTCTTCCCAGTTACCTCTTTAAAACATGTTATTTTTTGGTTGGATTTTTCATTATTGTAAAAATATGTAGATTACTTTGTATTAAAGAATGTTACTTATTTTTAAACATGAATTATTTGCATGTGTATGGGTTCCCTTTTAAATTCTTTATCTTAAATATAAGGAAAACAGAAGTACAAAAAGTTTTTTAAAAGATAAATATAATGTTTGCCTAATGTAATGCTATTTTGGAAGACAGGCATTCTTGAGTTGTATATGCACATACACCCTCATTTTCTGAGTTCAGTTATGAAATATAACTGTAGGGAGAAGCTTTCTAAGTTTATCACACCCAACTAGTGCAGCTTTTCTGTTGTGTTGTTATAAATTCCTTGCAAGGACAAATACAGTTATTTAAGATTGGGACAGTAGTTGTTCTTTCCTGGGAGAAACACAGACTAGGAGTTTTATAGACCCACTCTGACAATAGTAAACAGTAGTCCTGGCATTTTGTCTGTGTATTTGTGGGTGATTTTACAGTGAGATTCATGCAGATTTAGGAGATGAGCAGTGGATGTGGTGGGTAGGATTCTGGAGAAAAAGCAGACAGGCCCTTCAGTTGCAATCAGGTCCTAATTTCCTAGGAGCTTTTCTGTATCTCCATACCACCTTGTGTGTAGTATCAGAGTTGTAAATTAATTCCTGCATCTAGTTACTAAGGTTTTGTGGTTTTGTTTTGTAGTTTGTGGTGTTTTGTTTGTTTGTTTGTTTGTTTGTTTTTTTTAAGAGATGACCATAGGTATATTCAATAAAATCTGGAGTTTATAAGTTCCTAGAATCATAGAATGGATGGAACCTCAAAGATCATCATGTTCCAACCCCCCCCGCCATCGGCAGGGACACTGCTCACTAGACCAGGCTTCTCAAGACCCCATTGTACGCAGCCTTGAACACCTCCAGGAAGGGGGCATTCACCAAGTCAATGGGCAACCTGTGCCAGTGTCTCACCACCCTCGTAGTGAAGAATTTTTTCCTAATATCCAATCTAAATCTTCCCACCTTCCAATTTTAAACCATTCCCCCTTGTCTCACCATTACATGCCATTCTAAAAAGTCTCCCCAGCCTTCCTGTAGGCCCCTTTCAGGAACTGCAAGGCTGCTATAAGATCTCCCTGGAACCTTCTCCAGGCCAACTCTCTCAGCCTCCAGACCTCTAATCATTTTTGTGGCCCTCCTCTGGACCCGTTCCAACAGTTCCATGCCCTTCCTCTGTTGGGGATTCTAGAACGGACACAGTATTCGAGGTTGGGTCTCATGAGAGCTTGTTGGATATTGACCTTTAAGGTCATTCGTGGCCTACCTGTGTGATCATCTCTCTATGCTCCTGAGACATACTCACATGTTTAATGGGTAAAGTAGAGTTAGCACCTCTTCAGTGTAAGAAAGCGAAGCATCAGGAAAGGATTTATCTGCTTGGTGTTTTTTGTTTTGTTTTGCTTTATTTTTATTTTTTAAAATCTATTTCCAGCTGATACATTTGTATTTAGTGATAGCTGAAACATCTTTAAAAAAAAGAAAAAAACCCAAAAAGTTATTTGATAGGATTCTGGGAAAAAGCAGGATGTAAAGGGATTGAGAAGAGTAAATGGGGATCTCTGACATACTGAGTTATTTGTGAGAATGATTCATTTGAGGTATTTTTGTGAGAAGCAAGGACACTTATGATGTGATTCATCTGACCAAACATAGACAGCTAAAGTGTAGTAAAGATATACATCTGAGGTAATCACTTTAGGTTTCCTTTATAAGTAATAAAGAGAAACAGAAATTGCCTACCTGTGATTCACCTTACCTAATGTAGACATCAAAATAGGTCAGGTGAATCATAAATTAAAATACTCTGTTTTCCATCAACTATAACAGTATTTTGGGAACTCATATACTTGACACTACACTTAAACTCTGAGCATTCCCAGTTCTATGAGACGGAGGCATCTAAGTATTCACATTCAGTAGTTATGTTTATCCATTAAGAAATAATTTCACTGGAGAAAGGGCAATTGACATATGAGAATCTCACACACATACAACACCAAACCTGACTGAAACATTTTATTTTATTTTTATTTTTATATAGGCATTTATTCTTTTCACTGTATATGAATTTAGTACATTGTGTTAGCAAGTGGTTGGTAGATGCCAATGCCGTCGGGCTGGAACGGGTGCTGACATGGTGAGACCAGGTTACTTGATCTGTCCTTCCAGAGGCTCTCTTGTTAGCCAGGGAAAACATACTGTCTCCTCCCTTTCTCTTCACCTTCTCTTCTGACCACAGAAGTAAATGTACTTGTGTAGCACACACAGAAGACTGGGCTTGGTTTATTGCTCTGATTCTGGTTGCAGTGATCAAGCACAAGGCTACTGGGCAGTTACACACCCTCCCCCCAACACTGACTGCACACTTTATTGTCCCTTTTCCTGTTTTTTAACACATTTTTTTCCTTTCTCCATACCTCCTTTCTCAACCCTAATCTCCTCTCGTGTAAACAACCTGGTAAATACTTGTTCCCCACTGGTCCCAGTCTTGCAATATCCTTTGATACTATTAGGGAGGTAGTCTTCGCTTTTGCATGGTACTGCTGATGTGGTTGGCTAGGTACTGCTGTCCTTGGAAGTCCATACTTCTAAAAAGGTCTTCAGTTCTTCCCTCAGGTGTCTGTGAAGTCCAGCTGCTTCACACAACTTTTCCTTCACTGCCTGTGAAACCCAGCCATCCTTCACAGTCTGACCCTTAACTTTCGTCAGCCTCTCACATTGTTGTCTGTCACATTCATCAGGTTTTTATTGCATGTCTCGTAGTTTCTCATTTCATGTTCTGTTAGCTCAACCTCAGGCCAAAGCTTCATCAGTCATTTACCTCCAATAATGTTTTCTAAGGTTTCTAATATTTTCTAAGGTTTCTTACTGAAGATGCACCAGTAAAGGAGAAAATCTTCCACTAAAACCTCTTTATAATGGATATTGTTGGAATCTGTTTGAATCCTCACTTTCTGATAAAGATAAAAAATCACAGCAGTTAATATGGTCTGCTGTACATCTATTTCTGTTGACATTTTCATTCTCAACCCCCTTTTTTTTTTTTTTTTAATTAAAGATCACTGTAGTGACTTCTAAATTTTATCAACAGGAAAGGTTACGAAGTTTATGATTAAAGACTTTTGTACAACCTAGGTTTTAAAAAAAACTTTCCTCCCCAAAGCAACTTTTTGTCTGTCTTGCATGCTCTCATGCAGAGCCTCCAAATTCACAAGTAGACAGATTCTCACAGTGTAGCCCAATTCTCACACTGTGATGTAAGATCCTGGTTTACCATTACAACTTGCGGACTTGACAGCTTTTTATGAAGGAGTTTTAAACCCATCAGTGCTCTAGTCATGTATGTGAAATACCAGTACCAATGTCAGTCTCAATGCTTTGCTGAAAGCATTTGATCTTAATCTTTATTCTGAAAATTCATTACACATAAACACTCATTTAAATGTGTTATCAAAAGAGTTGTGCTCCTTTTCTGAACCAGGCTAGTACACAGCAACATAGCTGCTTCTGTATTCTTTATCAAATGTAGTATATTCAGGCTGGAATGCTGTGACCTTTTAAATTAACAAAGTAGTCTCAGGAATAATTCTGTAAAGAGCTATGCTTTCTCAAGGGAAATTCTGGTATGTTTGTTACACAAGAAGCGAACAGTTATTTCATGGGTAGGGATTAATAAGAGAAACCAGAATTATCAGGTGGAAGTGAAGCCATGTGTTTATTTGGAAGAAGGTTTGAAAAAAAAGTTTGCAGGAGACACCAAATGAAACACAGGGAGTTGAAAATCTGGGTAGGTCCTTGAAAATAAGAATTTTTTCATTAATATATTCAGTAGATATGCAGAAAATAAGGGAATGTTTCGTGTACCTGTAAAAAATAGAAGATAGAGATAAGACCAGATCTTTATATGATTTAGATTGTTTTCATATTTAGGAACAGATCTAACCTATGCCCGTGGTGAAAGAGTGTGTTTGTGTAAAAACCTCATAGTTCTCCAGAGAGTTATTTATGCACAAGCAGGGAGAAGCTACTCTGACAGCTTTGTTGGGTTAGATAAGTATTTCAGCTCTGTTGCTGTTTACATGTCAGAAAGCTCTTGTAATCTTACCCATAATTAAAAATACTTCTCTCACTTCCTCACCTGGTTCCTGTGGTATAATTTCTCAAGCCATCCCATCCCTCTTCTACAGGGATACATGATTGTGGCCACCCTGATGAGCTCAGTTGGTAGCTGAAATACTTCCTTTTGATGTAGCTAGAAGAATGCCTTCTCAATTTCTCATGTATCACAACATCCTGATGTCACAGCACAAGCTCATTGTCCTTGCCACCGAGAAGGAACCAGGCATTCTCTTCATTCTTTACTAAGACACATTAGGACAGAGACTGTGTTTTGCAGACACCTCTGCTCAGTCCACCAAGGAAGAAATGAACCTCCATTGCTCTCAGTTACCCACAAAAAGATTTTAAAAGTGACTTTATCAAAGCTTTGCCTTGCTTTAGAGTAATGTTAGCAACATTCCCAATTAAGTTTATTCAATAAGATAACAAAGCAAAAAAATGATAATAAAAATAGAGCATAGACAAATATTTTCATGGAACAAACCCTGTCATCATTTCACTGATACATGACATATTGAAATGTCTTTAAATATCCTTGCACTATGCTTACAGCACAAATAAAGTGACAGAATTCAACTCCTCATCTCTTATGCTTAAATGATATAACGGCATACATGCTTTTCAACCTGTGAAGAGGTTTTTTAAAAGTCACAAGTATTGTCAATGATTAGACAAAAGCACAAGATTTTTTTTTTGGGGAATATAAAAGTCAGTGTTTTTGTGGGCTGTCATTTTTAGCTATTTTTTCCAATACATTTTTGGGCTAAACATCTTCAACTTGGGTTATCCATAAACAAAGGAAGGAAGAATACTCTTTTAGGACTCATGATGTCAAGGGGGAGGGGGTAAAATTCTTGGGCATTTTTGAGAAGATATTAATTCAGTAATGGACAATGTGCTGCCTTGCTACCTTTTACTCTTTGAGGAATCCCAGAGGACATCTATTCCTTTGAGAAATCCCAGAGGACCTTGATTCAATTTCAGAAGCCTTTGAGCGTTCCTTAGTTGTAACAGGCATAAATGGGATATGAAGGAAACTCTGCAATTATGCAACTTTCACCGCTGAAAGGCTTTTAAAAACATAAAAATCCTTTACACAGAGGGAGAGTGTTTCTTATCCCACTAGGTATGAATGGATGCCTAGGAAAGGGCAGGAAAAGGCAAAAAATATGTAAAACATGCGCCCTGTAGTCTCCCAGCCCCTGTCTGGTTTTAGCTGAAGCATTTTCTGCAGCTTGATACGGTTTGTGTATAGTACATAAGTATTTCGTAATCCTCAATTTAACCTTTTCATCAGTGCTTGTGAAGGCTCCCCTTAAGCACAGGGAAGGTTTTGTATCTGCATACATGGAATACATTCCAGGGATTCCATAGGTCTACCTCTCATCATGCAAGGCCATACAATCTGGCACCAGTGAATTAAGGTCATGCTCTCCTGACTACCGCAGTAACAAAACAGTGGAAGCGTTTGCCATGCGGGTTAACTTCAAGGTAACAATACTACAGCCAGTGAGATTGTCACCATTCATTTAATTCGGGTCTTACGCATTGCAACAAATAAGAAAAGAGCACACCACAGAGGTAGTCAGTGGTCTGAATCCGGGTGTTATTGGCTTCCCTCCCCCCTCGTTACAACTGCGTATTAATTGGTTAAACAGTTGGAAGAATACTGTGATGGTATAGTCTGAGCACTCGTATAGCTGAAACTATTTCCTAAATGAATTTTATCTAAATGAGAGCATAACTTTTAGTGAAAAAAGTCCAGTATTGATTCCACAACTGGAATACTGTAATGAATGGATGGAGGCCTGTTAGGAAGGAAAGACCAGAAATGTGAGGAAGGGGAGATGCCCTTAATGTGAGAAAGCAGCTGGGGGTGGATAATGGGCCACATGAGAGTTTATGGGTCAGGATTAGTGGGTGATGAGGATAGACAACTCTATTATGTGTGTCACCTACAGACTACTTCTTCAGGAAGAAGACGACTACTTACCCAGGTAACTTGAAAAAACTGTCTTTTTGTGTACTGTGGTCACCATGGGTCACCATGCCAATATTAGCTGGAAAAGCAAGGCAGCAATAACAGTCCAGGCTTCTGCAGTGCAGCGGTGACAACTTCTTAGTACAAATTTTCAAGAGCCCTATGAAGGGCCATGCTCTGCTTTGCATCATGCTTTGCTAAGAGCTGGTTGGGGTTTTGCAGGCCAGGGACTGTCACGACTGTAGCAACCACAAGATGGTGGAGTTCAGAATAGTGAAAGGAGAGGGCAAGATGAAAAGTGAGATCCCAAACCTGAACTTGGGAAATGCAGACTTAGTTTGCTCTGCTTGAGTGAATCCCATGGAACGTGGTCCTGGAGAGCTGGTTGATTATCAAGGAACACCTCCTCCAGGCTCAAGAACGTGCTACCCTGATAAGCAGGAAATCAGCAAAGGTGGCAGGAGGCTTGCTTGGACAAACAAGGAGCTCTTGACAAAACTCATAAACAGAAACAATACAAGAGGTGGAAAAAGTGTCAGGTGACACAGGAGGACTGTAGATGCTGTCTGAGTATGCAGGGGTGGACTTAGTGAAGCCAAAGCCAATGCCAACCTGGAGTTGAGTCTGGAGAAGGATAATAAAGGCAATAAGAAAGGTTTCTACAGGTACAGCTGAAGACTAAGGAAAAATGTGGGCCTGCTGGCATGTGATGCAGGGAACCTTTTGATGAGAAGGGGTAATGTACCAAATACTTTCTCACCTAGCTAGGTAGAGTCTGTGGGAAGAAACTAATTTTGATTTTTTAACATGCTTTATTTTGGTGTATTTTTTTCCCCAGTAAATTCCTTTTGTTTATCTCTTATGTTTCTGTTAAATTTTAAATAGGATGCCGTCAGGAAATTGTCTATTAGAGCTGACGTTATGCTTTGTTGTGTCAGGCTGGGTCAATAAAATCTGTTATTCTTGTTGCAGGTGTTTTTGTTTAGGATCCCCACAGAGAAAGCAAGTGTAAACAGCCTTGCCTGTGGTTTCCTTCTGATTTATCTAGAAATCTGAGCCATTTGTTAATCACGGGATATTATTTAATCAGCGGGGCAAATACTATGTGGGCGTTACATTTTTCTTGAGCTGCACATAATTGATACAGGAAAAGCAAAGCAAAACACCATCAGCATTGCTGGATGGAACATTATTGGTTGGTGAATGGATGTGCCTTTTATAAAGAACAAAAAAGATTAAGCTAACTCAGTTATGTGAAAACACTATTATGTTGAAAAGGTTTAATCTATCATTAATACACAAGATTACCTTTATGAACATATTTTTCATTAGTGCTCTGATAATGAATTTTTTCTCTTTATTTTCAGTATTATTCCTTGATGAGGCCAGTTAGCTGGGAGAAAATAGATGCATAAGTATTCATTGTTCATTCTTAGTGCCTCCTCATCAGCTTTATTTATTTTTTGTCTTCTGGGAGAAAAGAAAAAAACTTTTTTCCTTTCTTTCCAATTCTAGCATGGCAAGTTCTGTATTTCATTTTAATGTGCTAGCATTTGGGAAGAACTAAAAAGAAACCCTGGTGACGTGGGTGGAAGACTGCTTTTTTTTTTTCTGGTGAAAATTAATTGATTGATTAAGGGTTTATCCAGTAGATTAGACAGGATAGCTTCTATTGCTGAAAGGATAGCATCACTTCAGCACATTTTGATTGTAAATCCCTGCAAGAAAAGTAAATAATTATTAGACTAGTTTGTAAATTGGGAAGAAATGGACAAACTTTCTGTGCCATCATTTTTACTGGGTCTGATTGCCAATGCCTGGCTAAACTTCTACTTCTGTCTAATTTTATAGAATTATATTTTTCCAACCTGTGAACTTTCTGAATCTGAACAGCTATGAGTTTGAAATTGCTTGGAGCAGATACTCACCTGAGAAGTCTGGTCCTTCCTGGAAATAATACAAGCACTGGCATATTTCCATTAGTGTGGCATTGCCATTTGGAGTCCTTGAGGAAATGGAGAAACACAAAAAAATGAAATTGAGAATTGTAATTGATGTAAAATACCTTCTAGCTGATGCAAAGCTGCTTTAGTTTAGGCTCGTTGTATTTAGCTTGGAAAAAGTGTTTTCTTTCATGCATCGTGAGGAGAAACATAGGATTCTCTAGGCAGTGAATTATTTTCCAGTTATCAAAAAAAAATCCTGTGGTCTACATAAGAAAGAGTTTTAGCTAATCAGTGTGCATAGATGCATGATGATTTTGTTGGTAATGTGGATTACATTTCCATTATACAAATTTTTCCTTGGTTTATCATTTTCAAACCCCAAACTCTGGCCCCACAATAAATGCAGTAATTTCATCTTTTTAAACTATAAATAAAAATGCATCCTTAGGGGAAAAAGGATTCTTGATGTGTAATGATGCAAAATGTGAGAGGAATCAATGTTGCTGGGCTGTCATAAGTTTAAGAGGGATGATGGACAAATTAGATGAGACACCGAAGTTGCCTGTATTGCTGTTGTGAAAATTTTAAGGAGGTTTTAATTCTTGGGACTTGCAAGCGGTATGCTTCTCAGAATGTAGGCAGCAGCTTAGCTTCCCTCCCGTGTACTTATAACCTTAATTCAGGAATGGTTTCCATTTTAAAGTTACTTGAGCTAATAAACCTTCCATTGAAGTTATTTTAAAAATATCACTGACTTGTTGAAGAGGGGAACTTTGGAGTTCCCTTTGCTATTTGTCTGAATCAGTGCTCTGCCAGCTAATGTCATGCCATGGGGACGATGAAAAGGATCACGCTCTAACATAGGTCTGTATAATCTGTGCAGTCAGCACTCTTGGGGTCTTGAGGGTTACAGCCTTAAAAGTTGAGGGCTTTGATTATAAATATAATGGTAAAGATCATTAATTTACAAATCTTAACATATTATTTGAGATAGATATATAAAGTGTATTAATTGTACTTAATAAAATGTAAGAATTTAAATAAGTACAATTTATATGGAAAAATGAATTTATGAAGATTACAAAACAAACATCTTATAAATTTTAGATTACAGATTTGTAGATCAATGGTTGCTATTTGTTGCATTACTTTTTCTGTCAAGAGTTTGCAGAAAAACAATAATTGCAGACTAAATAATATTGAACAAATTAGTTTTATAATTAGTTGGATAAAGTTATTTTCAGCTAAAAATTGTTATGAATTGACCACAGAGACTGAACAGGTTTTTAGTGTGATCATCAGGAGATCTGGAATTCTGCAGTTTAGCTATGGCCAAGTAATTTATAGTATTCTGTGATCAGGTGCTGTCCTCATAACTACTCCATTGGCAGCTTCAGGCATTTAGCTTTTTATTTAGGAATATAAATGTCACTTGGAGTGCAAATAAATACTGGCAAATCCCTGAAAAGGTCAGATTGGTTCTATAACTCAAATACCTGTCTAATGCTAATGGCTTCTCAAGGTTTTGTGTGAACACTTTAAAATAAACAGCCTTCCATCAGGCTTCTGCAACTTTCTTTTTAATGTCTCTCTCGTGTGTGTGTGTGTTGCTATTATTTTATGGATGTTACAATTCTTATTATACAAGTTTGCCACCTGAAAAAAGAAACAAAGAAAAAGGTGGGAAAATAGAATAAAAAGGACCAAGCTAAGTAAACCAAAAGCTGAATGTCCCTTGCCCAGACAACCCCCTCTGCACTGCTGCAGAGATTATTTCTGACATAGGGAGATTCATCCTTTCATCCTGGTTTCGCATTAGTCCTTCCACAGTTTTTATTGGCATGTGCTCCATGCTGGAGTTGGAAATAGCATTTTAAGACTTCAACTTCAAATCTTCTTCTTGCCCTTGTTTGGATTGTCTACATTTCATTTTTTGTTCATTACATCAGAAGAGAATAAATAGACATCCAGTGACATTGAAATACATGTAAATAATACATACAGTAAATAGAAAATGAGTTTCAAAAGTGCCCACCACATGGATATAGTGAAATAAAAATATAGTTTAGTAGCATAGTGTAAAACCAGAAGAGACATAATCTTCCTGGCTTTTCTTGCCTATTCCAACTGCACTTCTAAAAGAACACTTGGACAAAGCTTTCAGTTACTTCATAATTACATTGGGAATTAATTTAAATTAGAAACTGAGACACCATCCTTAACACATTTCTAAAATTATCTAGTAATTGAAATGTATGTTTTTTAAAAGGTATCTCTTTTCAGGTATTTATAACTAAGTCATCCTTCACTTGGTAGCTTTTATTTAATTTAATCAATGATTACATGGTTAGTGAGGATGCATCAATTCCGGAAAATAAATAGCTAATCAAAAGGATATTTGTTCCCACATTTTGTTCATTATGAATTTTATATCAGAGACTTAGCAGACCATAAAAGACAGATGAAGTACCTGCAAGCTTTCCCTTAATGTGTCAACACAGCTTCATCTACCCTGGGGAGAAGAAAATCACTCAAACCTTGGGCTGATTCATTCCCCGTACTATTTTCAGCGAGAAATAGCAATTATATGTTATCCTTCAGGTTCTGCAAGTCTAACATTTCAGAAATATTAGCTACAAGAACAGACTAAATATTAGCTTAAATGGATTTAAATCAGGTATGATTTTGTTCTGTCCCAAGTGTCTGTGTAATGTCTACGAGAATTTTTCAAATTATGTGAAAAAGGAACATTGTTCCTTCTCATAGGTGATCTGAAGCCCTGTCTTCCTATGGCTGTTGAGCTGAAATCGAGGGTATGAAATGCATGTTGTTGATGGGGTTTTTTGCAGTGATCATTTCTTACCTCTTGCAGACAGTTCTGGCATTTTGTCTTGTTGCTTAAATTAAATTAACTTTGTTGAGGCTTTGTTGTTTTGTTGTTGGAGCTAAACAAAATGCTAATTTGGGGAATTTCTTTTCAGACTACTTCTCTCTTTTTGGTGTGAGTAGTATTTCATGAGGTTCCTGCTTGCTGTTTGCCTAGGTGCTTGTATGACCTGGTCTCAGATTTGTATAAACTTTGCCATGGTGTATGGGTCTTCTTCCATTTCAGCCCTCTGGCTTTTAGTGTATGTTGTCATGTTATAACTAGTAAAGGAGAGAAATACACTGGAGATTAAGATTTTTTTAGTGATGAATGTGGAGTTCTTACATGCTGGACAAGTGTTTTGGACAACCTTCCCAAGGAAATAATCTAATGTATATTTTAAAAAAATCTGATGGATAATTAAAAAATATATTTTATTTTACTTAAAAACAAAACCACTTTAATTTTCTAATGTGTATTAGCATTGTCTGCATCGGAAGTAACCAAGTTTGCCATGGTGCTAAAGAATGGTAGGTTGTGATCTAGTTTGTACTACAATATACTATATTCATGCCTCTACAATAGAAAGAAAAATGGTGAATGGACTGAAATATGTTTAGAAGAACAGACTGTTGCTTTTTTCTTGCAATATCTCTGATGTTTCCCTTTGGAGACTGAGCATCTGTGGTCAGCCTTTTTTATTTAATACAGGGTTTTCTTTTTTTTTTCTTTTTTTTTTTCCATTTTCTAATTGCTAATGTATATTACAGAACACCTTTAGGAAGGCCTGGAAAAATAGAAGGCAAGGTAAATGTATTAAAAAGCTAACTTGAATGAGGAATTTTTCAACCTCAGTCTCTGTTTCTCCAGGGTTTAGAGAGCATATTTCCGTTTGATTAAACTTATAAATTAGAATTGTCTCTAGAACAGTCCAAGTGCCAACAACTGAAAGGATATTATTAACTCTGTATGTCAGTAAAATTAGCTTGGGGTCGTCTTTTCTAAAGATAAATATATTTAGATTAAGAACAAGACCAAAACTGTTATTTCTTTATATAATGAACAAAAAGATCGTCATGCTCCTTCAAGACATGAAAAAAGATCAAAATAGTTCAGCTTAGGCTTAAAGAACAAAGTCTGTTGAGGTAGTTGAAAACAGTCCTCTCTATTCTTCCACTATCTATAATAATGTGCTGAATCTGTGTTCTACTTTGAAGAATCATATTTTAGCAAATTCTTTTTTTTGTATTTCAATTAATTCAATGTGTACATTTAAAATAACGGCGCTGCTTAGATGTGCAGTGTAATTATAAACCTTTTATCTCTGAGTTCTTGACTGCCAGGGTTAAAAGCTTATATCGGTGCCAGAGTTCAGTGTAATCAGTTTTTTTCTGTATTCCCAGCCTAACAACGTTTTGTGAAAGGCTAAAAGAAAAATACTGCAAAACCAAAAATGCTGCAAAACCAAATGATCCCAGCTGTTTCAGAAGCTGTTACTATAGTAGCTGGAAGTCTCTGTTCTTGTACTGATTACTTTGTAAATGATACTGGTTAATAGTGAACAGTGCTAAAACCTGACTGGGGCAGGGTGTGTGTGTGTGTGTGTAAGGCAAGGAAAAACTTGTCCTCTTTAAGCATTAAGTGCAGGTAGTAATCAGAAAAAGAAGAAAGAAGTAGTCAGAAGAATTAAGATCAGCTTTTGTTTATTGCATGTGGAACAGACAATGTTTATTACTGCCCTGACAACCTTCCCAAATCAGCCCTGTTTACAGTACCTGAATAAAGATCTGCTCAGTGGCAAAAAACCTGATTGGCAAACCTTATCATCCGGACTGCAGAATCCTGTGGGACAGTACAGTTGCTGTTTTCCTGTAGTCAGTTGGGGGATTTGCTGTGCAAAGACCCACATCCTGAGAACTCAGTTGGGTTACACAGGTCAGTGGAGGAGTGGTGGCCCTTCATGAGACTAAGTACTGCTCTTCAGTGTCCGAGAGTAACGCAGATCCACCACCCTACAACTTGTGCATGTCTGGATCCTTTTAATGACCCTCTTTTTGAAAACCTAATAATCTTAATATTACATGATAAAGTAGGATAGGAACTCACTTGCTCCACAGAAGACAGGAAAGGTAGTATCTCCTTTCCCACTACCCCCAAAGTTATACATATGTCTTGAAATGTCAATTCACTTTCTACATGTATTGAAATGGTTTTTGTGGTTGCTCACCTTTCATCAACTGTCTAAATCAGCCTACATTGTTTGCAACAAAGTATAAAAACAGCAAGATACTCCTTGATTCTCTTAGTTGAACCATGAAAGCTGTGATTATAATTTCTACTTGAAAGAAGAAATTATTGAGGAATACTAGTCACACAGTATTCTGGCAGCTATATAAGAATTAATCTTCAAAAAGCCAACAATTATCTTTGTTCAGTAAAAATTTAATTTCCTAGTTTCTATTAAATTTCCCTTACTTAAACATATGAGAGTTTATAAATTACCTTTATGTCCTTGGGACTACAGTGTTGTACTCCACAACATTTCTGCTAAATGACCACCTGCATGTTTTGAATAGCCAGATAGCTGTGTGGAAGAAATGTGGGGTTTCTGCACAATTTTTTTTTTTTTTTTTCAATTTTATTTTAATTTAAATCATAAGACAGACACTAATGGCTGTTAAAGGCAAATGATAAAATAATTTGATGTTCTACTTTTGTTCTTTATTTGAAATATTCTTTTCACATAAACAGAAAAAATAGGTTTATCTGATTTTTAATAAGATTATCTAGCTCAGGTAGATAGAGAGTTTCATGATTATCAATTCTGGTGTATATTGAAGGAGAATTGAAAGATGAAACTCCATTTTCCTTAAAATAGGAACTTACCTGTACTTTGAAGAATTAGGGAATTATATTTTAATTATATTAGGCAATTATATTTTAAAAAGACCCCATAAAACAGATTTTTGTATGTGTCCCAAGTCTTAGGTTCATTAAATTAAAAATGAACAAACAAACAAAACAAACAAAAAACAAAACCTCAAATTTTTAATTGCAATGTCACTTTTTAATGGAAAAAACACAGTTCTATTAATTTAAATTGACAGGTTTTGCTTTGTAAAAATCCTTTTGGGTGAAAAAATATATATTAAAAAAAAGTAATTTCCTGGTACTAATTTAATTTCTGATGCATAAAAATGAATTGAACTGAAATGGTTCTTATCAGCAGTTGCGTTGCAGTTGGCACCACAGAATTTAATGGAATTCTGAGGTAGTCGAGGTTGATTGGAAAAAGTATGTTAAGAATACTTTTAGCTTTTAAAGGTTAAAATCAATAGCTTTTGAATGCACATATTTGCACTACATTTGAATGCAAGACAATGTATGCATCATTTAGTAATTTATTTTAAAAAAAAGATTAGTATGCAAATAGTTAAATCAGTTTCAAGAATAGTACCATATTTTAAAAATGCTGGCTGTTGGCCACTTTTAGAGTCTTTTAATTTGCAAGTTGAAGAACATTTCAGAAGGAGAGTGTGTTTTTATAATGTAGTCTTATAATTAGAAGTAATGTACTGAGCAGTATTCTAGCTGAAAACAGTAGCTATGATACTTGGCACAGGCCTGAAGAAGTGTTATGAGAGAAGGTCTTTTATACTTAGTTTTGATTGTTTTAGGAATTTGCTGAAAAGTTACTTGGAAGTATATTTTTCCAAGGTCTGCATATGCAATGCTGAATTTTAAATTAGCAAATAATTGTTAAATAATAAGTATTTTACATGCAGAGTGAATTATTGAATAATGTGCAGTGATTATTTCTTTCTTCTGTCAGATGACTGTCATGATCATACTGAATACACTCTGCATTTATCAAGACTTCTAAGTTTCTGTATAAACGGATTAAAAAAATTATACTTTTATAACTGTATTTATTTGTTTATAAATATACATCAAATATAAAGATTCAGTTGGACTTCATGATCTTAAAGGTCTTTTCCAACCTTATGATTCTGTGATTCAATACCTGTTGTAACAAAACCCGTTTCCTCCTGAAGTTTATTAATTTGTACCTAATGATTGTTTTCCTGTTTCATAATTTGGCAAGTATTCTGAAGATACAATAGGAGAAGTATCAGATATTTTTCAATTCATGTAGCAGAGAAAATATGGTTAAATATTCTCTAAATACTGAAATGGTATTGAATTGCTACTGAGCTAAAACAGGAGATCCTAGATAACTCTGAACTGCCCCTGAAAAGATTTCACATCACAGAGAACTTTGAAGTTAGATGTACTCATCCCTTTCTTTCCGAATTAGCATATACAATTACACTGAAGGCAAAGTATCTCTAATTTCTTTGGAATACAAAGTAGTAAAAGAGAATGAAATCAGACTGTAAACAGTGGAAACCTGAAACTTCTGGGTGAGGAAGATTAAGTCTGAGAACAAACCCATTCCCTTTGTTCTTAGCAAGACATCCTTCCTTACAGTACTTCCTTTCAGTCCAGCATTTTTCAGTGACTTCTTGGTTTGAAAAAAATTCTTGAAAAGTCTTTCTTGAAAAAGAAAATCTTCCTTTTCCATCACCATTAAAGTCTGCACATTGGTCTTCATTATGTGAGAGCCAGGCATGCTACTCTTGCTAAGACATAGGTAGCCCTATGCAGCCTGCCTGTATCATCTGGGATGCCCAGCATCAGCCAGCCTGTCCTTCTTTGAAAGTTTATGCTTATTCATACAGAATAAATACACAGCCTTCTGTTCTACTTTGATTACCCAGTAAGGTGTTTAGTAGAACTTGTCAGATACAATATTTGTACTGCTATTTAAGAACAAATTCTTAATTTGTAGCATTTGTCTTAGACCTTTTCTTCCTCTCATTGCTTCCTGACACTATAACTCTGAAGAAGAAAACAAGACTTTGGAAAAAGGTAAGCAAAATGAACCTGTAACCTGTCATGCATTTTACCAAGTTACTCCTCACTCCTTGAGCTGATTCTGTGGCATACAACAAATTCTATTTCCTTATTAGAAAGTTGTCTTTCATTAGTGTGCATCGAAAAATTTAGTACAGAAAAACATGAAAGTAAACTATAAGTCAAATTTGTTTCAAGCTCTATTTGGCATATTGATCACTTTCCCACACCCCGTATTTGGTGGAATGAAAAAGGTGAAAAATATGCTGTTTTGAAGTTTGATGGAATGACACAAAATGCTTAAACCCAAGCTTCAGACAAGTATATTAAAATAGTGATTTAAAAAAAACTATGTCAGTAAGTATTTGTTTCCATTGTATTGACCTAAGTTTTCATCAGTTTTGGCAGAGTGAGCTCAAACACCTACCTGTAGAGTGAAAGGCCAAAAAATTATACAACTTGAGAATTTTTAGAGTTGGAAGATGACACTTCAAGGAATATCTCTGAACTATCAGATATGTGATTATTTTTGTCTCAGTAACAGCACATTTAATCACCTCGATTTATACTATTTTAAAACATATTATGTATGATTTCTCTGGCAGTACATTAGTTCATACTTCAAAGTTATCACATGTGGAAAGTAGTACATTCAGCCAGCGTGGTTCACAGCTGGGTATATATAAAA